>OX637463.1:22494182-22604386 GCA_951799995.1 Trifolium subterraneum
GTAAAAACAAGATCAAGTCAGATGAGGGACAATATGGGGCTACCTTTGGTACAACATCATGAGGCCAGAATATGTGGACAGTTTGTTACACAATATTAGCGCGTTTTATTTGTGAAGTAAATCCATTAAGCGACTTGCTTGTTCCCAAAGACAAGGATTTCAGTTTTCCTGATCAGATCGATTTTTGCATCGTCCCTAAAGATATGCCTATATTTTAGGGATTTATTGGATTTGCTTGGATTTTCTTGAAGAATATGTTTGTACTGGATTTTCCCTATATCTAAGCTATTTGTGAAGCACGAAATTCATGATCATCCTATAACACCCCATATCAATTTATCTAGAATATTAACAGGAGTGTACATAACTGAATCGGGACACAATAAAATTTCGTTACATAAAGATTCAATACATAGTTGGATTATAAAAATCCACTAAATAATACATACTGAGCTAACTACTATACATGACATAAACTAAATCTTATACAACGATAAGAATAATCTGGATGTCAGCTCCTCAATGTAACCCATGTATTCCGAATCTTTACGCTTCAGCTCCGCGACAATTGCGAACCTGTAATCTGAAATGATGAAGAATGGGGGGGGGGGGGGGGGGGGGGGGGTGAGACTACTAAGCCTCGTGAGTTCTACTACCCTCCTAATGGTGACTACACCGGGTAACCTGAATGTCAGTCCTCACGCATCACATATATAAATATATATATATATATATATACATCTACAACAAGTAATATGGTGTAACACACAAAGAATTATCAGAATTCATTTTAACTCCGCAAGGACACTCTGAGGTGAGCCTGTCTCAGAGAGCCTCACACTCCTCCACATCAATTCTCGTGGACATAAGCACTATGGTACGGAGCCTCCGGCATCACAATTATTATTAAACATTTTACTCCGGATTCCTCGAATCCCTGTAGTGGTGTACAGAAGACAATCCACTTACTCTCCGACTGACATGTAACATCTAGTGTTTGAACATTCTACCAATATATTCCAATCCTGGGGGACTAACTTAGTATACATAACCTACGTTCAGTTCATAATATTCCTACGTGCAATTACATATTATTATTATTACCATATGTTATCAATGGATTATAGACTAGGTAGGATAAGAGTTTAAAACCAAATTGAGTTTCAAAAACTAAAACAAATGGCTGAAATCCTGTCATGTTCGCTTAGCGAAGGCTGGCGACCACTAGCGAACCAAGTCAGAAGGTTCTGGCCAGCTAGCGAGCGCCAGCGACCAAAACCTGCAAACCCAGTTGCACGTTCGCCAGCTGTTCGCTTAGCGAGCAACACAGGATTTTGCCCTGCTCTGCAAAATTCAGTGTACAAACCAGAAATTTCCAATCCAATCCATAAACCAGTCCAGCCATTAACAACACACATGAAATAACAATTAATATGGAGAGGAGTTTTGGGAATTAAACCCTCTCATACACAATTAATTCCTAGAATCCTATGTTGGCATGCAATCATCAATTGTGGGGAATTTCTAACTACACTAACCTAAGAACCCACCTGAAAATTGAGCTTGAATTGTACCACCGACATCTCCAAAGCTCGTCGAACAGCGGTATTTGCAACGGAACCACTTCAAACAGTAATGCAGATTTTTCTGCATAATTGCAGCATCATACGTCCAACTTCAGAAACTCCTGGCGACCTCATTTCTCATCCAATTTCAACGAAACCAAAACCACGAAATCAAGAATTGAGTTATCTTTCCAATGAAACCAGCCTCGTTCAATTTGAAGTTATAGAGAGGGAGTTCATACCATTTTATTGCAGCACTGTCAAACATTAATTCTGCAAAAATCCTGAGTTGATCCCTTAACTTCAAAAATTCGCTCAGACCACAATTCTTATCCAAATATTATGAAACTGGTGCCCAATTTACCGGAATTAAGTTAGCTATCCATAGCAAAAAGCGGAATTTCAATCGGAGTTACGAGGAGTAAGAATTTACCTTTTTAGTGAGACCATGTCCAGAATACGGGTTTAACTTAAATTCTTCACAAAATCATCAATCCATTCTTTTAGTCTCAAACCCAAACTCAGCCCCTTGAGCTTCTTATAACAGCTCTTAAACTCCTCACAAGTTTTCAATTGCAAAGGTTTAGACACAAACAAATACCCAAGGAAAGGAGTGAAAATTGGAATTTAGGGTTGAAACTCTAATAAGAAAGGAATAGAGAGGAAACTTGAGTTTAGTTTTGTTACCTTAAATTGATTGCTGCATAACCCATTAGAGATGCTTGAGGACACATGCATAACCTCAGTTTCTTGAATCAATGAGTTTATGAATACAAGAGGGAGAGAGTGAGAACTCGGCCAGAGGAGGAAGAGGGTGAAATCAAACCTTGCTTGGGATTAATGACTATTCAAAGAATATAAATCTTCAATTGCATGTGGAAAATGAGGTTGGATTGAGGATTATGGAGCTTAGGCCAGGGATGAGAGTTTTCACGCAGAGAAGGAAGAAGAAAGTCTGATGCGCGTGTTTTGTTTTGTGATCCTTCCACCTCTTGTTTACCATATAAGTTATTTGTGCTCTTACAACTTTGCCCCTGTAATTTATAACAACGTCCAATTTGTCCTCCTCACTACACATAATTTCACTAATTTGTACTATTGTCCGTTAATTATGCCTTTTTAATTTGTCCACATATTTCCAATTAGCCTCTAATAATTAACTCTGATTAATATTCCTCTGTTAATTAAAGTCGGGATGTTACAATCTACCCACCTTAAAAGAATTTCGTCCTCGAAATCAGGAACTTCTTCGTTCACCGTAAGGGTTATTGTCCAAGTTTTCTACTTCAACTCGTCACCGGTTACGGGTCGGGGTTAAAAGATCACTACTCATCGCACCTTACTACACTTTTCGTCCGATTACTATCAAGAACCTTTACGTATGCATTTCATGAACCTACAACTTCAGTTTGTTAATACAATTATTGGGTATGTGTTCGTCTTATATTAGTCATCTTTCGTTACTTTTTCTTATTCCAATCGCTCCGTACACATTAGCATCTCCCGCTCCATTCTTTAGATTCATTGGTTCAAGTGTTTACGCCTGTATACTTCTTCGCCGCTCATTAGTCATCTTACAGTCATTCATATCAAACTTCATGGAATAACACTTTCCTCTTTCAAAGAGTTGTTGCCGTGTAAGCCAATTTGTCGCCCACATTTTCGACCATTACTCGGTTGCGCATTCTGATTTAACTACTTACTAACATTCTTTCTACGTATCATTACAATCTCAATCGTAACTTTACATACACGGTTTCCCATCATCGCGTCTCATCCGACGTGAATTCAGCTATTAATACTTTTCGTACCAATTGACATCACTTCGTGACTTTGGTACACCACTTTATACTTAACTTCTTATCGTAATCCTACATATATGCGATACATCAACTCATACTGCTTACAGTTGTCTCATACCACCGTTCTTCTAACATACGACTCATTCTTACCCTTCACATCAGGTTTCGACTTAACTCATCACTTCACCGATCTCAACTGCATTTAATCCTTTTAGTATTTGCTTGCTTATTTCCCAGACAATTACTCCACTACTCAACACGTGTCATCAAGTCGGTATCTGATAACTCAAGAGGCAAACTAGTTTTATCTCTTATATATTCCGTTGCAAACTAGTTTTAAGAAAAAGTTTTAACTTGTCAAAACACAATTCAACCCCTCATCTTGTGTTTTTCACACCTTCAATTGGTATCTAGAGCCTGGTTCTATTAGTAATCACCTTACAGTGAGACAATATAAGATCCTGAAAAACACTATATGTCTCTCAACTCTACCTCAGAACCTAGCGTTGATAACTCAAGAGTTCAGTACGACTACGATATGAACACATCTGTAAAGTATGTGTCGCGGTGATTTTTGGATATCGAGTTATTAATTAACTTCGAATCGCAATTTAATATTCCACCACCGATCTTTAATTTATCCGAGGGAAAGGGAAAAAGTTCGAAAAAACCTATTTTTAGAGAACAAGGTTCGGGGGTTGGTTATACGAAGGGAAGGTATTAGCACCCTAAGTATCTATAGTACTCTATAGGAACCTCTTGTTTTTATTTCTATCTATGCGCTTTATTTTAATTTGCTTGAAAAATGTATAAGTGTGAGAATTAAAGTAATGATAAAAAAATGCTTAAAGAATGGAAAAGAAGAAAATGTTTTTGTTGATTTTATTGATTGAAGAGACAAGTCTCATGCCTACGTACCCGAGGGATCAAACCACCGTAGTTCGGGATAAAAGTTTCGAGTAAATTTGTTTGTTTGATTTTAAGGTTTTGAAAATGGTTTTAAAATACCAAAAGCCAGAAGTGGCAAAATGTGAGTTTGATTGATGTTAATTTGTGAAAAAAGTCTTGTATGATTAGATTGATTGAAATTTGATTATGAAAATAAGACGCGGACACTTGGTTTAAAATCCAAGGTTTGTTGAGAAAATGTTTGAAGTGATAAAAGACACTTGGTTTAAAATCCAAGGTTTATGCATGATTAATGATGTATGAATGAAGAAAATGCACTTGGTTTAAAATCCAAGGTTTTAGGCGAGAAAAAGGACACTTGGGTTAAAGTCCAAGGTTTTAGCGATAAGAGGAGCCGTTGGTTTAAAGTCCAAGGCACTTGGTTTAAAATCCAAGTTTGCGGTAAAAAAGAAACGTTTGGTTTAAAGTCCAAAGTTTGAAAATTGTATGTTGACAAAATATTTTTTTATGCTTGATGATATGTGAAAATGAATTGCGCTGACTATTTGTGAAAGAGGTTTTGACCTCATTTTTTGATAATAAAATGACTAATTATTTCAATGGGTTCCAAAATGAAAAAAAGTAGCGCTAAAAGAATAATAACGTCGCAATAGGCAAATTAAGCGCGAAGACGATCCGTAATGATATTTTGATCAAAACGGTGTCTTTTCCCTCGGAATGAAATATGTAACGTGTTTGCGGAAAGCGATAAATAAATATGCATGAGATGCGATTTTTTCATTTATAGTGTACATTTATTCCTAATTACATTCTAAAGTATTTGCAATTAAAATAAATATGAGATGAATGCAAGGATGCTATGCAATTTAATTTAAATTTACATCAAGTCCTAAAAAATACAATCTAATGTCTTTACAATGCAATAAATAAATAATTAATTATGCAAAAATAAAATAAAAACAGAAGGGGGTGCAAATAACAATTAAAACTGAAAAGGGGGTGCAAAAAGCAACTCTGGGCCCAAGCCCAGCTGGGGGGCGTGGCCCAGAGAGGGGTGTATGGAGTAAAACGCACAAATCAGATCAGAGTCGTCTGATTGATCAGACAGCTCTGATCTGATCAAAGGAAAATAGAATCGTGAACGTTTGATCAGGATCAGAAAGATGTTGGCGCGCAGGTGCACCGTAAGGACATGCACCTGCGCGTACAGGATCAAAATAAGATATATATACAAAAACCCTAAAACAACAAAAAAACAGAAAAAGCTTCTCCTTCTTCTCTCTTCCGCCGCGGCTATCTATTTCTTTCTCTCCTCTCTCTGTTCTGTTTCAAACTTCAATTTTCAAACAAAAAACAAACCAAACAACCATAACTACAATCCAAATACTCGAATCCAAACTCAAAAAACCTAAATCAAACCCCCCAAAAGAGAAAAATTAGATCGGGAAAAAGCAAAGAAGGAAAAGGGTTTCAACCTTTTCGAGCCACCGATCTCTCTTCTTTCCTTCTCTCGTCGTTGGATTTGTGTTTCGAGTTCGTTTTTCTTTTTTCGATTTGATTTCGGTTTCTGATTGAGGAAGAGGAGATTGCGGTTTTGGTTATGATTTTGCGATCTGAGTTTGATTTTGATTTGGATGGCTTCGTTTATGGGTTGATGAAGGTTTCGTTTTTGTGCTCTTCGTTTCTGGTTTTCTAATGGATTTGAATCTGTTTTGTTTGAAGGAAAAAAAATGTTTCTGGGTTTTCTTTTGTTCCACGGATGATGATGATTGAATGATTTTGGGTTCGTGGTGATGAATGATGAAGATGATATTTTCAGTTCTGGATTTTTCTGGGTTTGTGATTATCGTGAAGATGAACAGATAACGAATTTGATTATTTTTTATTTTTGTGTTGTTCTGTGATTTTGGAAAAAAAGGACTGCGGCTGATCTGATGAATTCTCCCCTGGGAACTGTGCAATTAGTACAGTATAAATACTGTGTCAGATGTTTAGGGTTTGCAGATAAAATTTTCCTATTTGGACAAAATTGCCCCTTTTGGGCCTGGACAAAAAAACACCTGGACCTCTTTGAAAAAAATGACTAAAAACATAAAAAATAAGAAAAACGAAAAATATAAAAATAAATAAATGAAAAAACAGTAATATATATAAAAATGATAAAACTAATTAAATAAATGACAATAAATAAAATATGAAGAAATAAGAATAATAATAATAAAAAGAAAGTAAAAAAGAAATCAAATAAATGAGGTATTTTAAAATACCTCTCTGCCGAAATTTCGTCAGAAACGAACAAAGAAAAAATGTCTTAAAAAAAAAAGACGAATAAAAGCAATTGGTCAAAAAATGGGGTATGACAGATGCCCCTATTTAAGTTTCTTCCATCGGAGATAAAAAGAAAAAGATGATTTTTTGATGATGTTTTTGTTTTGGTTCGATGATGGAAGAGACTTAAATACAGAGTACACCATTTTTTGACCGGATTGAACTATAAAATGCTATGATATGATGTTATGTTATGAATGTTATGCTTATGAGTGCTATGTTTATGAGTGCTATATTTACAAAGTGTTTGAATGTACCGAAGATTATTTGACAGAGGTAATGAAGACAGAAAGCGATAAAGTCCTGTGTGCGGACAGAAAGCAGTAAAGTCCTGTGTGCGGACAGAAGTAAAGACAGAAAGCAGTAAAGTCCTGTGTGCGGACATAAGCAGTAAAGTCCTGTATGCGGACAGAAGTAAAGACAGAAAGCAGTAAAGTCCTGTGTGCGGACATAAGCAGATAAAGTCCTGTATGCGGACAGAAGTAAAGACAGAAAGCAGTAAAGTCCTGTGTATGGACAGAAGTAAAGACAGTGTCCACCAACATTGTGGGATGGTGAGGACAAGTAATGGAAGTGTCTACCAACATTGTGGGATGGTAAGGACACAACGAGGGGATAAATTGTCTGCTGTCATTGTGGGAGAGCGAGACATGACAAGAATGTGTATTTGTCTGGACCAGACACACTGGAGATGACTTCTTTTGGGGAAATGAACTGTAAGTTTGCAGTTGATTGTTTGCAAAATCTGCTACTTTGAATGTGTATGATGGAGACATCTCTGGACCAGACTCACTGGGGATGACTCTTTTTTTGTGATGCGTGATTGATGGAGACATCTCTGGACCAGATACACTGGGGATGACTCTTTTTGTGAAATATGTGTGATGGAGACATCTCTGGACCAGATACACTGGGGATGACTCTTGTTGTGATGATTTAAAGCAAGACACATGATGATCAATGTGGTATGTATGAATGATTTTGTGTGCATGTTACATATGAATATGAATGTTTGTACACATATGTGGATGATTGTATGTATGTATGGTTGAATGTATGTATAAATATTATGTATGTGTGAATGTGTGAATGATCGTATGTATAAATATGTGAATGATTGTATGTAAGTATGAATGTATGTTATGGATATGTAAATGATCGCATGTATGTACATGTGAATGATTGTATTTGTATGATTGAATGGTATTTGTACATGACTGGATGAGACAAAAGTTTGACGGTAAGATGAGCATTGGGCCAACGTATCCGTACAACCACTCGGTAGTTCTCTGCTGGGGACAGCGTCCTTATAGGTGAAATAAATCAGATCCTCGGGGTAAAACCCGACATAGTATGTTGATCCATGGTAAGAATGATTGTTTCTTGGGGTAAAGCCCAATGGTCAGAGGTCTAGCAGAAGTCGCCATTTTGTACACTGAAACCGAATATTTTCTCATGGTCTTGTTTCGACAGTCATGCTTTTGTTTTTTTCTCTTTTTTTTTGAAATCCCTAACTTTTGCCTGGATCGCCCTTTCGGGTTTTCAATCCACCGGGAATATATATATTTTTTGTTTTGCCCCTAATTTTTGCCTGGACCGCCCTTTCAGGTTTTCAATCCACCAGGACGCTCATTTTTGCCTAAGCCGCCCTTTCAGGTTTTCGACTTAGCGAGCTGTTCTTTTTTGCTATTTTTTTGCTTTTTGTTTGTTTTTTTTTTGACAGAAAGAAACAAGACTGATATGTTGATGCGCAAACTTCTCCAAGAGATGCCATTTGCTGATGATATGCAAACTTCTCAAAAAGATGTCATTTGCTGATGATATGCAAACTTCTCAAAAAAGATGCCATTTGCTGTTGAATGAGCCTTCCAAAACGGGTTTCAGCTTTTTCTTTCAAAAAGAAAATCATATAAGCTTTTTGAAGATAACTACTTGCTGGAGATTACCGGAGAACAATCAAGTTCAGTATTCAATTGAGGAATGTTGGATCACATGCTCAGCATATTATAGTAACACGCATGTCCATAAGAACCCAAAATATCAACTCGATGATTATTGGCTCAAGGAGGAAGAAACATAACAATTATCTTGGCAGAGCTGGATTTTCCCCGGAAACCACTACAAGTGCCCCAAGTAAGTGAAACCTCGACTTCGAATCTTTGAAGTACATGCCACTGTATGTAAAGACTTGCCCCGGATTGGCAGGTTCCTGAGGTAACTTGCCCCAAGTTAGGAGCGCTTTGAATTGATTTGTCCTTGATTAGACCATTTGATTGAATTTCTTTGATGCCAAATATAAATTTGTAGACAAAATTGTTTCTTTTGAAAAAGTGTTTCTAATGTAATGTACATGCAAGTTTTGGAATCGCAAAAATTTATATGAAACATATGTGGTGTGTGTAAAAGATAGTTACTCAACAAACAGGTGGAGTCAGTTTTAACAATAATTTTGCTGATCATGCTTTCAAAGTAAACCTACCTTCAATTAGGTCTTTTGAGGGTTATAACGTGGCCTGGTTCATGGTTATGAAAAAAAAGATTATTAGGCTCAAGATTCTGTTTTAACCCACCCACTCTTCTTTGATGTCCTTCATTCCTACATTCAATTAATTCATTAGACATGCTTTGGTTGACAAGAGAATTTATTTTGGCAATGATGTTTGAGGTTGACGCTTTGGTCGAAGCTTTGATAAGATTCTTGAAGTGACAATCACTTTTTCATTCGCAAGCTTGTTTTCAACATTTGTGCTCTTAATCCCTTATTTTTGCATGGACCAATTCTTTCGGATTTTGCGGTCCATCGGGATGCCCTGAATTTTGCCTAAGTCTTTTACCTAGCGGGCTTTTTGTTGTTGTTTTTTGTTTGTGTTTTTTTTTTTGTTTTTTTGTGTAGGATGTTTGTGACTGTCACATGTTATTGTGAGTTTTGTCTACTCAAGACTTCCTCTATCTCGACAGATTTATCCTCTTGTATTGGGATGTATCATTGAATTAATTGAAAGACTACCCTGCCCCGGGTCAAGATTAAGGGTTTTTTTTTTTGTATAGAAAGAACACCAACTTCTGGCTCAAAAGGGTTGACTGCGGATTATCTCCTTATTTCTCCAGTGTTTGGGAAGTGAAACAATGCCTTACATCATCAACCGGGTCTTACTAATGAAAGCACATATCAGCAATTTTAAACATTTAATTTACATCATTCTCCCCTCAAGTTTGTAAACAAGAAAAGTGAAATAGAAAAACATTGTCATTTATGATGGCACAAGAAAAGAGTGAATACGAATGGATAGATTCCAAAATATGCATGCTCATTGTTTAGAAATTTTAATTAAAAGATACAACTTTAAAATGCAAATAAATGCTTGGCAAGAAAGAAATTGCAATTGAAAATAAAAGGCTTAGCGATCCTAGGGACAAACTTCTTGATAATCTTGAAAATGACGAAGGACCCATGATTAAGCAGAGGACGAACTTTGAACGTTAGGGTTCTCATCCTTGAAAGATAGCACATTGTTGCGGATTAAATCCTGAACAGCTTTCTTGAGAGGATAGCAACGCTCTACATCATGGCCAGGGGCCCCTTGATGGAAGGCACAAGTTAAATCACCGTGGTACCAGGGAGGTAGTACTGCTGGCACAGGGGGAGGTGGCCTTGTCTGGACAAAATTTTTAGCAAGTAGGGCAGGGAGCAGGTCGGCATATTTCACAGGTATGGGGTCAAATGGTTGATTTTTCTGAGCACGGTTATGATTGAATGATTATTGGGGTGATAGTAGATGATGAGATTGTGGGTATTGTGGTGGTAGGGTTATGGCTGCAATATGTTGATAAGCTGTGTTGCTCGAATCATGTCCTCCCTGGGCCTCCATGCCAACTTCAGATTCTTTCTTCTCAGAAAAGTTGTTACCATATCTCTTGGCAGTATTAGTCGGAGCTTTCTCTCTTGTCAACCGTCCCTGACGGACTCCTTCTTCTAAGCACATTCCCATTTCCACCATTTCGGTGAAGCCTCTTGATACAACACCAACCATTTTCTCGTAGAAGAAAGGGCTCAGAGTATGCAAAAATAACTTGCACAATTCTTTCTCTTCTACCGGGGGACGAATCTGAGCAGCAAGCTCCCTCCACCTTTGAGCATATTCTTTAAAAGATTCCCTCTCATTTTGTGTCAATGCTCGTAATTCATCCCTAACAGGGGCTAGATATGAATTGTAATTGTACTGCCTGATGAAAGCACTAGCCAAATCATTAAAGGAGCTGACATTAGCCCTATCAAGGTCCATATACCACCTCAGAGCTGCGCCGGTAAGACTGTCTTGAAAATAATGGATCAGCAACTTGTCATTACTGGTTTGAGTAGACATCTTTCTAGCATACATTATCAAGTGAGCCTTGGGACAAGTACTCCCCTTATACTTCTCAAAATCTGGAACCTTAAACTTGTGAGGGACCACAACATCAGGGACCAAGCATAGTTCATGAGCATCCTGGCCAAACAAATCCTTCCCCCTAAGAGCCCTCATCTCTTTTTGCATCTCATCATATTTGATCTGTAAGTCATCCATCCTATCATAACCTCCTACACTTTCAGCATGAAAGATGGGCATCTGAGTTTGCTGGGTAGTATGAACCAAAGGTGCAGACATAAATGCTGTAACCTGAGGAAGTGTATTGCCGAGCTGAGGAATAGGCACTGTCGATTGGACATGGGGAATCTCTGATATTACAGGACGTGATTCTGCCCCAAGAAAGCCGACTGGCATGCCCCACGGGTAACCTTCAGGCATGACAAACTGAGGAGCGCCAAGAGGCGCAGATGCAATAGGAGGAGGTACAAGAGCATTACTAGACTGTGGTGCTGGTGCTGACACCTGATTCTGGGTAGCCATCAAAGATGCCACCATGCTAGTCAACTTCTCAATTTCCGTCTGCATGGTTGTCACCTGTTCTCGGAGCATACGGTTTTCTTCCTCAAAATTGTTCATCTTGTTTCTCAACCTGAACCGAGTAGACACGAGTTGCTTTGTAACGGACACGCCGGGCCACTTTTTACTGAGGTAGAGAGAACAGGAAAATGTGAGACTTATAAATGTAGTATGATGCATGATATGTGATGCTAAAATATACAATGTTTTTTTTTTGTTATCGAAGGACTTATCTCAAATTGGTTGTAAACATTTAGATATGAATTTTGTTAGGAGAAAAAGAAATGAAAAGATTTATTATGTGTCATTTGAAATGAATATTCTCTACAATGTTTACAAAAAATTTGTTTAAGTCCTTTGACATTGGATGAATAAAAATTTATGAATGAGTGCATGCATGCATGATGCGGAAAACATGGTGGGGTTAAAGTATAATGTTGGAGTCAAAGGTGAGACCCTCCCATATGGTATGTACTAGGGTTTATTTGTACCTGCATGACGGGTTCTACAAAGTTCTCAAAGTCCTCAACCGTCTTTCGAACATCACCGGCTTACGGAACTAATTCCCGGTCCAATAATATTCTCAAAACAATCTCGTTTGAGTGTAGTCTCGCGTATCGACTAATCCCAAGACCATTCTTGGTTAGCCACCGCACTACGCCCTAAAAGGCCAAGATGGGTTAATGTTATTCTAAGGTCCTCAGCTTCTCGGGACACTCACATTGATAAGTAATAACGCCGACATGACTATTCATGTCAACAGAGTACTACTATCATGAGGCCTCCACTGAGCGGGATTGTATCACATGCATCGGGGTCTAAGACTATTCTTAGCCCGATACTTTGATTATACCCCATCCTATCTTATTGTTTCTCTCAAGCCCGGGTTAGGACTTATCTCACCACTCAAGACAAACCCCAAATATATACAAACATTTACAATTAAAAAAAAAAGCGCGAAGATAATAATTTAAAACAAGTTAGGTTCAACCCGCTTGGTTGTCCCCAGTGAAGTCGCCATTTCTGTCGCGGTGATTTTTGGATATCGAGTTATTAATTAACTTCGAATCGCAATTTAATATTCCACCACCGATCTTTAATTTATCCGAGGGAAAGGGAAAAAGTTCGAAAAAACCTATTTTTAGAGAACAAGGTTCGGGGGTTGGTTATACGAAGGGAAGGTATTAGCACCCTAAGTATCTATAGTACTCTATAGGAACCTCTTGTTTTTATTTCTATCTATGCGCTTTATTTTAATTTGCTTGAAAAATGTATAAGTGTGAGAATTAAAGTAATGATAAAAAAAATGCTTAAAGAATGGAAAAGAAGAAAATGTTTTTGTTGATTTTATTGATTGAAGAGACAAGTCTCATGCCTACGTACCCGAGGGATCAAACCACCGTAGTTCGGGATAAAAGTTTCGAGTAAATTTGTTTGTTTGATTTTAAGGTTTTGAAAATGGTTTTAAAATACCAAAAGCCAGAAGTGGCAAAATGTGAGTTTGATTGATGTTAATTTGTGAAAAAAGTCTTGTATGATTAGATTGATTGAAATTTGATTATGAAAATAAGACGCGGACACTTGGTTTAAAATCCAAGGTTTGTTGAGAAAATGTTTGAAGTGATAAAAGACACTTGGTTTAAAATCCAAGGTTTATGCATGATTAATGATGTATGAATGAAGAAAATGCACTTGGTTTAAAATCCAAGGTTTTAGGCGAGAAAAAGGACACTTGGGTTAAAGTCCAAGGTTTTAGCGATAAGAGGAGCCGTTGGTTTAAAGTCCAAGGCACTTGGTTTAAAATCCAAGTTTGCGGTAAAAAAGAAACGTTTGGTTTAAAGTCCAAAGTTTGAAAATTGTATGTTGACAAAATATTTTTTTATGCTTGATGATATGTGAAAATGAATTGCGCTGACTATTTGTGAAAGAGGTTTTGACCTCATTTTTTGATAATAAAATGACTAATTATTTCAATGGTTCCAAAATGAAAAAAAGTAGCGCTAAAAGAATAATAACGTCGCAATAGGCAAATTAAGCGCGAAGACGATCCGTAATGATATTTTGATCAAAACGGTGTCTTTTCCCTCGGAATGAAATATGTAACGTGTTTGCGGAAAGCGATAAATAAATATGCATGAGATGCGATTTTTTCATTTATAGTGTACATTTATTCCTAATTACATTCTAAAGTATTTGCAATTAAAATAAATATGAGATGAATGCAAGGATGCTATGCAATTTAATTTAAATTTACATCAAGTCCTAAAAAATACAATCTAATGTCTTTACAATGCAATAAATAAATAATTAATTATGCAAAAAAAAAAAAAAAAACAGAAGGGGGTGCAAATAACAATTAAAACTGAAAAGGGGGTGCAAAAAGCAACTCTGGGCCCAAGCCCAGCTGGGGGGCGTGGCCCAGAGAGGGGTGTATGGAGTAAAACGCACAAATCAGATCAGAGCCGTCTGATTGATCAGACAGCTCTGATCTGATCAAAGGAAAATAGAATCGTGAACGTTTGATCAGGATCAGAAAGATGTTGGCGCGCAGGTGCACCGTAAGGACATGCACCTGCGCGTACAGGATCAAAATAAGATATATATACAAAAACCCTAAAACAACAAAAAAACAGAAAAAGCTTCTCCTTCTTCTCTCTTCCGCCGCGGCTATCTATTTCTTTCTCTCCTCTCTCTGTTCTGTTTCAAACTTCAATTTTCAAACAAAAAACAAACCAAACAACCATAACTACAATCCAAATACTCGAATCCAAACTCAAAAAACCTAAATCAAACCCCCCAAAAGAGAAAAATTAGATCGGGAAAAAGCAAAGAAGGAAAAAGGTTTCAACCTTTCGAGCCACCGATCTCTCTTCTTTCCTTCTCTCGTCGTCGGATTTGTGTTTCGAGTTCGTTTTTCTTTTTTCGATTTGATTTCGGTTTCTGATTGAGGAAGAGGAGATTGCGGTTTTGGTTATGATTTTGCGATCTGAGTTTGATTTTGATTTGGATGGCTTCGTTTATGGGTTGATGAAGGTTTCGTTTTTGTGCTCTTCGTTTCTGGTTTTCTAATGGATTTGAATCTGTTTTGTTTGAAGGAAAAAAAATGTTTCTGGGTTTTCTTTTGTTCTGCGGATGATGATGATTGAATGATTCTGGGTTCGTGGTGATGAATGATGAAGATGATATTTTCAGTTCTGGATTTTTCTGGGTTTGTGATTATCGTGAAGATGAACAGATAACGAATTTGATTATTTTTTATTTTTGTGTTGTTCTGTGATTTTGGAAAAAAAGGACTGCGGCTGATCTGATGAATTCTCCCCTGGGAACTGTGCAATTAGTACAGTATAAATACTGTGTCAGATGTTTAGGGTTTGCAGATAAAATTTTCCTATTTGGACAAAATTGCCCCTTTTGGGCCTGGACAAAAAAACACCTGGACCTCTTTGGAAAAAAATGACTAAAAACATAAAAAATAAGAAAAACGAAAAATATAAAAATAAATAAATGAAAAAACAGTAATATATATAAAAATGATAAAACTAATTAAATAAATGACAATAAATAAAATATGAAGAAGTAAGAATAATAATAATAAAAAGAAAGTAAAAAAGAAATCAAATAAATGAGGTATTTTAAAATACCTCTCTGCCGAAATTTCGTCAGAAACGAACAAAGAAAAAATGTCTTAAAAAAAAAGACGAATAAAAGCAATTGGTCAAAAAATGGGGTATGACAGTATGATTCAAAGAAAGTTCCAGTATTCAATGGTGATGCTTCTATCTTTGAGTGGTGGAAGGACATAATCTACTGCTATATCAATGGAGTTGATGATGAGTTGTGAGACCTTGTAGAAGAATGAGTTTCTATCAATGGCATAGATGTAGATGGAAAGATAACTCTTGCTCAAAAGAAATTACTCTCTGCTTCTGACAATAAACTCTTCTCAAAATACAACAAAGTCAAAGATATCATGTTTGTTGCTATCTCTCATGATGAGTACACTAAAATTGGTAACAAATCTACTGCAAAGTCCATGTATGACTCACTTTGTGCAACGTATGATGGAAACAAGCAAGTTCAGAATGCAAAGGCTAGACTCTTAGTTCAACAGTATGAGCTTTTTGCAATGAAACCTGATGAAGATATTGAAACCATGTTCGCAAGGTTTCAGATTCTGATATCTAATCTCAGAGTTCTTAAAAAGAGTTATACAACCTCTGATCATGTATGGAAGATTTTGAATAGTTTAACTCATAAATGGAGACCTAAGGTCACAACCATTGAGGAAGCTAAGGATCTTGATAGCATAAGTCTTGAGTCACTCATCAGCAATCTCAAGAGCCATGAGTTGGTATTGAACGTTGATGTAGCCAAGAAGAAAGACAGGTCAGTGGCTCTGTCATCAACTAGAAGATCTTCTAAAGCACTCAAGGCCAAAGCTATTGAGGTTGAAGAGGAATCTTTTATAGATGATCAAGAGGAAGAACAAGACGATGATGAGTTTGCATTCTTCACAAAGAACCTCCAGAAGTGGGCTAAAAGGCACCAGTACTAAAGAGGACAATACCTGTTTTAAATGTAAGAAAATTGGACACTTCATTGCTGACTATCCAGAAGCACAATCAAAAGCGATAAGCAAAAAGGCAAACTTCAAGAAAGACAAGTTCAGAAAGAAATTTCAAAAGAGTCTGATGGCCACATTTACAAATTTGGATTTATCATCTGATGAGAAAGATGAAGAGGAAGCCAATCTGGCACTTATGGCCAATGCTGACTCAGATGCTGATTCTAGTGATGACTCAGAACCTGAACAAGACTCGGACAACGATGATGAAACAAGAGAGGTAATTTTTAAGTATACTAAAGAACAATTATTCATTTACCTTGAAAAATCCATGTCAAAGCTTGTTAATGCTTCATCAGAACTAAAACTTTTAAAAAATCAGTATGATGAAGAAACAAAGAAGACACACCACTTTCAAAATCTCTACAATGATTCCTTACTCAGAATAAGAAATCTTGAAAAGGGATGTGCCACTTGCAACAAGCTTTATGATGAATATGAAATTGAATTTCATGAATTCACTCAACAAACACATGGATCAAAGTAAAATTGTTTCCATGCTTTTTAGTAATTGGAAAAATCAAGGAGAAGGAATTGGATGTTGTAACAGAAATCCAAGTACTCCTGTATGATTGAAAAAGTTGTATCCTCATCTTTACAAAGTGTTTGTACCTAAGGAAAGGAAAGGTAAAGTTGTGGTTGTCCCAGAGTCTGAAGAAGACTCAGAGGCAAGTATTCCAAGATCTGAAGAAGTCTCAGAGGGAAGTACCTCAGAGCCTAAGGCTACTTTAGAGGAATCCACTTAGAGACCTCAAGTCAGAGATCTAATTCAAAAACAGTCAGAGCCCAAGGTCTTAAACTCCAAAGCTCTGAAACTTTATGAATTAAGTATCTCAAAGGCAAAGACTCTAAAGCAACCAAGACTATTGATAAAGAATCCAACAAAGATTGTGGTATACGACAAATCAAAAACTTGGTTAGTTAAAAAGCCAGTAGTCTGTGTTGATTCTAAATCTAAATTTCTTCCTCAGAAATCTTCGATTAAAACAAAAAACAATTCAAAGACCTTCTTTTTAAAGAAAATTTTACACAAATCCAAGAAATCCTCCAAAGATACAACATAGAGTTAAAGCTGTCAGAATTAACCAATTAGGACCCAAAAAGAAATGGGTACCAAAATGTGAAATTGTCTATCATTCAGATTTACCATGCAGGAAAGACTTTGTCTTACCTGATAAGTGGAAGCTTGTAACATGCAAAGGAAGAAAGACATTTGTTCCAAATTCTTATTTTACTTCTAAACATCTTGCCTTGGCTGAAGACAATGAGTACTGGAGTGAATATGTCAACGAATGTGAAGATTACTATTATGATGATTGACATTATTTATTGTACAACTATCCAGACAAAAAGGAATACTTAGTCACTCATGGTATCTGGATAGTGGTTGCTCAAGACACACGACTGGAAATAAAAACATGTTCAATCCCTCACCATGGAAGAAGGTGGTACTATTGGATTTGGTGGTAATCAGAAAGGTAAAATTATAGGTACAGGTATTGTAGGTAATTCTTCTCTTTTAATTAAAGATGTTTGGTATGTAGATGGACTAAAGCACAATTTACTTAGCATAAGTTAATTTTGTGACAGTGGATTTGTGGTACTTTTTGATAAGAAAACATGTACTGTAACCAAAGTGTCTGACAAGTCAACTATTTTTAAAGGAAAAAGGAAAGGCAATGTATATGATGATAACTGATTTTATATTTTAATTCACTCTCATATTTTGTTTGATGATCATTATTTTTGTTCAATTGATAGGTTTTAGGTGCATTTTATAATTATGGGTTTAATTTGGACTTAATTGTAAAACATGATTAAATTTTGGATTTTTACTCATTTTTACCTTTCTGACTTCGGCAGCGCATATATGGAGCTACGAATATCGGATTTTGATAATCTTTGAATCGTTGTAAAGCTGAGACAAATTACTACAATTTTGTGTTTCACAAGCGTCATCAAATTTGGCTTAAATCGAGATGAAATATAGCTGTCAAGTTTATAGACATTGCTGAAAAGTGGTCAAATATCTTTCCTCACTAATTAGGCCATAACACTCTCACTAATAGTCCAAATTATACAAAATCAGTGGCCCAATTTAATTAAAAGAAAAGGTTGTGTTAAGTGATAAAGAAACAGGAGCTTAATTCATAAGTAATCAAGTTGGCTTCACAACAACAAAATGAGGCGGTCATGCAATACAAAGGAAGGGAATTCAATTCTTCTTTCTCACATTGTCAAAGCCTTAACGAGTAAGAAATTGAAAAGTTTCACAATCAGGTGGTGCTGCTTAAAAAGTGAATTGAGGATACATATAAATAGAAGCAAGGCTCAACAACGAAAGAAAGGTGGATTTTGGTGGGAGCTTTCTCACTTGGTTTACTTCAATTTTAGGTTTTCTTTAACTAGCTTTTTCTTTTGTAAGTTTGTATTCCATGTGTTCTATAATCTCAATGGAAGACTAATTTCCTTAATCAATCCTTGGGTGTAGACATTATTGAGGTTTGATTTATGAAACCTTGCTCTATTTAGTTCATTCATATGAATTTCATTTTCTTTGTTCTTCTCTTTTTGAATGTGATTTTATTTGCTTAAATGAAATTAGATTCTTGAATGATTGTGTTAGTGGCTTCATTAACTCAATTGTAGGGAGAAGATACAAGAACTAGATATTGCATTGAAGGTGTTTGATGTTATGTCTAGCTTGGTTAATTTTGGGTTTTAAAGTTATTCTTGGTTAAAATTGTTGGAACAAAATGAGTTTTATTTATAAAACACCCTAAGTTTTGATGATAACAAAGTATTAAATGGACAATTGAGATTACTAATTATTGATCTAGTGTGCAGGAATAAAGTAAAAATTTAAACAACAAGATCATCATTTTAAGCTTCTGAAGACCACATTTTGAACGTTAAGACTCTGAACTATAAAACCTTCAGAGCCTCTGAACCAAGTCTTTTAGATGCCAAAAGATTACATGTCCAGAAGCTTGCGTAATTCAGTCAGAAGACAACGAAACGTCATTACAAGTTTCTAGTCACATTCTCTGAAGATTGACAGCTCATGGCTAATGAAATAGCACATCATCCTTATCTTCAAATGGAGCGTATAGTACTCTGTACTATTGTTTACTCAAAATGTTGAAGCGCCATTTCAAAAGGATGAAATAGTGGAATTGGTTTACTCCTTTTGGAAACCACGATCTTTTCCATATCAGCAAATTGCAAATGTACTATCAACGGTCTTATCTCAACGTCTCAATTCATTTGGAGTATATATAGAAGACTTATCTCTTGAGAGAAGAATACTGAAATGCTGAAACACTGAACGTTTGAACAAATATACTTTTAGAGCAATTTGAATTTCAAGCCATAGAACTGTTCATTCTTGTAACTCTAAGCTACAATATCTTTTGATATTATTTAGACTCTGAGCTTAATTCTTTGTATTCACTTAAGATTAAATCAAGTGTTAGTGAGTCTAAGCTTAGTAACTTACAGTCCTACTTAATTTGTATTAAGTTAGTTTTGGAGTCTCTTGTCTTGTGTGACTTGAGCAAGTGTGAAGTCTCCTGCTGTGTATTCTGGAGCAAGTGTATAATCTTGTGTGATTATAGTGAAATCCCTTGGAAGTGCAAGGGGACTGTACTACTCTCAGTTTGTGAGAGGAACCAGTATAAATATGTGTGTGCACTCTTCTCTCTTTCTCTCTGTTTATTTGTGCATTGTGTTTATCTAGCTTTCTCATATCCGCTGTGTTGGGTTTTTGAAGTTGGCTACAATTTTGCAAAAAACTAACTATTAGCCAATATGCTGGACGAGATGTTATATAGCATGTTGTGCAGCATCACTGTCAGACTGAAGCACGCGCTCGCCATTATTTTTATGTGATATCTTTGTGAAAGATTGAGTTCAGAAAAATTACACACATGTGTAATACATGTCTGCGCGAGCCTTGTTCCTGAAGTAACCTAAGTCGGTCTGCAAATATTTAACACAAAAATATAACTACATATTTTTGTTTTAAATCAAATCTTTTTAGAAGAATTATTTCTCATAATCTTGTGAGCTGGCCAATGAAGATTCCAGCTGTTTAAAGCCTTTGCTTATTGTCCAAGTTTCTATAAGGTGGTTTGTTTGTTCTAATCACTTACTCCAAAAATATATTTTATATTTTGGTTGTACTTCAAATATTTATTTGGAGTAAATCTTTGTCAAAGAATTATTTTGAAGAATATATTGTAGTTGGTCATCGCTTTCTCCAGCTGTCAACAAAGATTTACAAGGTTGATTTGTTCCTTAAAGTTTCTCAAGTTTGTTATAAAAAGATTAAGGAATCAAAAAGATTTGATTTAAATATATTTTTTACTTCAAGGAAGTTGTTACAAAAATATTTTTTTTTTTGTGGAAGATTTGATTTTAAAATATGTCCAACAAAAGGTTCTTGGAGGAGAAGCAAGCTATGCCTATATAAAGAAGACTCAAGACCTATTTTTATTTGAACCGAAACTAGAATCAAAATAGAATATCAAAGATGTAATCTTTTAGGGTTTCGCGTCTTTAAGCCACTCTCTAGGAGAGTTGGTGTAAAGTGAACCACTCGGATTGTGAGATGGTCACTATGTCCTCTCTCAGAAACCTTTAGGTAATGAGTTGAGTATTGTGCTTGGAGGAAGCTTGTAAGCAACTCCAAATTGTGAACTTAGTCAAGAGTGTTGGCTAGGGATTAGTGTTATTGAAGTGTGACTTCACTATTATTTGTTACTACGTTAATATCACAAGGTGTGTGCTTAAAGGAAGTGAGACGGGGCGTCTCATATCTAGGAGTTTCTAGGTAGAATTGCATGAGGTAGTGTCTAGGCGAGAAGATAGAAACGGGGCGTTTTGGAGTCTTTGAACTAGAACTATATTAGTGGATTCATTCCTGGATTGGTATCCCATAGAGTAGGAGAGGTTGCTCCGAACTGGGTTAACAAATAACTTGTGTTATTTATCTTCATGCACGCAATTTATATTTAACTTGTCTATTATGTTCTGTACTGGTACGAGATGCTGTAGCATCTGACATAGCATATGTCCACCAGTGTATGCCAGAATTTCAATTGGTATCAGAGCAGGCATCCTGTTCTGTTTTTCTGGGTGAGATCCTAGGGAAGATACTTTCTGGTTATAGACAAGTAAGGAATACTGAGAAGATGTTCGGAATTGGAGAAGTTCATATTAGTTGAATGGTCCCTAGAAGTGGAGGATGGACTATTCATGACTAGTTGAGTCATGTGTTTATCGTGGATATGTTATGAATCTAGACATCCAGATCTGATCTATGTGAGAATTTATTTTTCTCAATATATGGAAGTTTATCTCTTCCCATGTGGTTCTTTTGTGAAGAATTTATTTCTCGTTGTTGATGTGCTCTGAGAGGTTGAGGGAAATTCCGCTGCTACATGCCTCTGAAATTTTCGGTGAAGTTTGTTTCTTTACCTTGCGTGTTACTTCCAGTTGAAGATCTTCTTTGAAGTAGCATTGACGAAGTTTTTACTTTCTTTCAAAGATGTGTGTTTATGTGAAAAGAAAGAAGGTATTTCTTGTATCCCTCTCTCCATTATCTAGTGCACACTAATATAAGGAAATATGATGTGTACTCCTCTGCAAATGGTAATACTTCTGTTAAGGCCATAAGTAAAAGAAGAATCTCTCAAGGAAAAGCATCTTTGTGACTGATGCTGCACCATGCGCTACAGCATCTGTAAGTGGAAAAAAATTGGAAGAATACTGATATACCTGAATCTCCAGAACATGTGCCTATTTGGTTTATTACAACATGCACTTATGATTGCTTGGATGTGCTTATTGTGCATAAATATATTTAAAGGCATTAACACTTTCTAAAAGGCATAGGGCATGATCATAATCTTACAACCACATAAATGTGGATGATTCATCGTGCTTAGTCATCATTCATAGGAATATGGGTGACTTTTTATGCTTAAGTCATCATTCATAGAAATATGGGTGACTTAATTAGTTGTCATTCATAGCAATATGGGTAACTTAACAATGCTTAAATATTCAATGTAGACAAGTGTATTTAGGGCAACCACTACGCCTCTATCACTTTGATTAAGTGCTTTTGATGCAAGTCCTCTTGTTTTGTGTGGGCTATGGCTTGATAGTCATTGCATCTGTGTGTGCTCTCTGGTTTGCATTGTGTTCTCTGTGGTTTTCTATGTTCTGGTACTTTCTATGACCTTCTTTGTCAAAATTTAGCCTAAAAAGGGGGAGTGATATTTCTGAAGGCTTTCTGTGCATGATGTGACGACAAATGCTATAGCATCTGGTATAGCATGTTCTGTATGTTGATGATACGCATGTTTTGAGGGGGAGTAATCTCTATGCATGTACTAAGGGGGAGTAGAATTTATTTTTCTACTGTATGTGGTATGTCTGATGAATGTTTCTTTCTACTTTCTTTCCTAGTTGTGTGCTTATGTTGACTCAAAGGAAAGTATGATCTGCATCTCTCCACAAACTGTTCTAAAGTTGTTTTAGCCAAAATTTGCCAAAGGGGGAGATTGTTGGGTTTTTGAAGTTGGCTACAATTTTGCAAAAAACTAACTATTAGCCAATATGCTGGACGAGATGTTATATAGCATGTTGTGCAGCATCACTGTCAGACTGAAGCACGCGCTCGCCATTATTTTTATGCGATATCTTTGTGAAAGATTGAGTTCAGAAAAATTACACACATGTGTAATACGTGTCTGCGCGAGCCTTGTTCCTGAAGTAACCTAAGTCGGTCTGCAAATATTTAACACAAAAATATAACTACATATTTTTGTTTTAAATCAAATCTTTTTAGAAGAATTATTTCTCATAATCTTGTGATCTGGCCAATGAAGATTCCAGCTGTTTAAAGCCTTTGCTTATTGTCCAAGTTTCTATAAGGTGGTTTGTTTGTTCTAATGACTTACTCCAAAAATATATTTTATATTTTGGTTGTACTTCAAATATTTATTTGGAGTAAATCTTTGTCAAAGAATTATTTTGAAGAATATATTGTAGTTGGTCATCGCTTTCTCCAGCTGTCAACAAAGATTTACAAGGTTGATTTGTTCCTTAAAGTTTCTCAAGTTTGTTATAAAAAGATTAAGGAATCAAAAAGATTTGATTTAAATATATTTTTTACTTCAAGGAAGTTGTTACAAAAATATATTTTTTTTGTGGAAGATTTGATTTTAAAATATGTCCAACAAAAGGTTCTTGGAGGAGAAGCAAGCTATGCCTATATAAAGAAGACTCAAGACCTATTTTTATTTGAACCGACACTAGAATCAAAATAGAATATCAAAGATGTAATCTTTTAGGGTTTCGCGTCTTTAAGCCACTCTCTAAGAGAGTTGGTGTAAAGTGAACCATTCGGATTGTGAGATGGTCACTATGTCCTCTCTCAGAAACCTTTAGGTAATGAGTTGAGTATTGTGCTTGGAGGAAGCTTGTAAGCAACTCCAAATTGTGAACTTAGTCAAGAGTGTTGGCTAGGGATTAGTGTTATTGAAGTGTGACTTCACTATTATTTGTTACTACGTTAATATCACAAGGTGTGTGCTTAAAGGAAGTGAGACAGGGCGTCTCATATCTAGGAGTTTCTAGGTAGAATTGCATGAGGTAGTGTCTAGGCGAGAAGATAGAAACGGGGCGTTTTGGAGTCTTTGAACTAGAACTATATTAGTGGATTCATTCCTGGATTGGTATCCCATAGAGTAGGAGAGGTTGCTCCGAACTGGGTTAACAAATAACTTGTGTTATTTATCTTCATGCACGCAATTTATATTTAACTTGTCTATTATGTTCTGTACTGGTACGAGATGCTGTAGCATCTGACATAGCATATGTCCACCAGTGTATGCCAGAATTTCAATTGGTATCAGAGCAGGCATCCTGTTCTGTTTTTCTGGGTGAGATCCTAGGGAAGATACTTTCTGGTTATAGACAAGTAAGGAATACTGAGAAGATGTTCGGAATTGGAGAAGTTCATATTAGTTGAATGGTCCCTAGAAGTGGAGGATGGACTATTCATGACTAGTTGAGTCATGTGTTTATCGTGGATATGTTATGAATCTAGACATCCAGATCTGATCTATGTGAGAATTTATTTTTCTCAATATATGGAAGTTTATCTCTTCCCATGTGGTTCTTTTGTGAAGAATTTATTTCTCGTTGTTGATGTGCTCTGAGAGGTTGAGGGAAATTCCGCTGCTACATGCCTCTGAAATTTTCGGTGAAGTTTGTTTCTTTACCTTGCGTGTTACTTCCAGTTGAAGATCTTCTTTGAAGTAGCATTGACGAAGTTTTTACTTTCTTTCAAAGATGTGTGTTTATGTGAAAAGAAAGAAGGTATTTCTTGTATCCCTCTCTCCATTATCTAGTGCACACTAATATAAGGAAATATGATGTGTACTCCTCTGCAAATGGTAATACTTCTGCTAAGGCCATAAGTAAAAGAAGAATCTCTCAAGGAAAAGCATCTTTGTGACTGATGCTGCACCATGCGCTACAACATCTGTAAGTGGAAAAAATTTGGAAGAATACTGATATACCTGAATCTCCAGAACATGTGCCTATTTGGTTTATTACAACATGCACTTATGATTGCTTGGATGTGCTTATTGTGCATAAATATATTTAAAGGCATTAACACTTTCTAAAAAGCATAGGGCATGATCATAATCTTACAACCACATAAATGTGGATGATTCATCGTGCTTAGTCATCATTCATAGGAATATGGGTGACTTTTTATGCTTAAGTCATCATTCATAGAAATATGGGTGACTTAATTAGTTATCATTCATAGCAATATGGGTAACTTAACAATGCTTAAATATTCAATGTAGACAAGTGTATTTAGAGCAACCACTACGCCTCTATCACTTTGATTAAGTGCTTTTGATGCAAGTCCTCTTGTTTTGTGTGGGCTATGGCTTGATAGTCATTGCATCTGTGTGTGCTCTCTGGTTTGCATTGTGTTCTCTGTGGTTTTCTATGTTTTGGTACTTTCTATGACCTTCTTTGTCAAAATTTAGCCTAAAAAGGGGGAGTGATATTTCTGAAGGCTTTCTGTGCATGATGTGACGACAAATGCTATAGCATCTGGTATAGCATGTTCTGTATGTTGATGATACGCATGTTTTGAGGGGGAGTAATCTCTATGCATGTACTAAGGGGGAGTAGAATTTATTTTTCTACTGTATGTGGTATGTCTGATGAATGTTTCTTTCTACTTTCTTTCCTAGTTGTGTGCTTATGTTGACTCAAAGGAAAGTATGATCTGCATCTCTCCACAAACTGTTCTAAAGTTGTTTTAGCCAAAATTTGCCAAAGGGGGAGATTGTTGGGTTTTTGAAGTTGGCTACAATTTTGCAAAAAACTAACTATTAGCCAATATGCTGGACGAGATGTTATATAGCATGTTGTGCAGCATCACTGTCAGACTGAAGCACGCGCTCGCCATTATTTTTATGCGATATCTTTGTGAAAGATTGAGTTCAGAAAAATTACACACATGTGTAATACGTGTCTGCGCGAGCCTTGTTCCTGAAGTAACCTAAGTCGGTCTGCAAATATTTAACACAAAAATATAACTACATATTTTTGTTTTAAATCAAATCTTTTTAGAAGAATTATTTCTCATAATCTTGTGATCTGGCCAATGAAGATTCCAGCTGTTTAAAGCCTTTGCTTATTGTCCAAGTTTCTATAAGGTGGTTTGTTTGTTCTAATGACTTACTCCAAAAATATATTTTATATTTTGGTTGTACTTCAAATATTTATTTGGAGTAAATCTTTGTCAAAGAATTATTTTGAAGAATATATTGTAGTTGGTCATCGCTTTCTCCAGCTGTCAACAAAGATTTACAAGGTTGATTTGTTCCTTAAAGTTTCTCAAGTTTGTTATAAAAAGATTAAGGAATCAAAAAGATTTGATTTAAATATATTTTTTACTTCAAGGAAGTTGTTACAAAAATATATTTTTTTTTGTGGAAGATTTGATTTTAAAATATGTCCAACAAAAGGTTCTTGGAGGAGAAGCAAGCTATGCCTATATAAAGAAGACTCAAGACCTATTTTTATTTGAACCGAAACTAGAATCAAAATAGAATATCAAAGATGTAATCTTTTAGGGTTTCGCGTCTTTAAGCCACTCTCTAGGAGAGTTAGTGTAAAGTGAACCACTCGGATTGTGAGATGGTCACTATGTCCTCTCTCAGAAACCTTTAGGTAATGAGTTGAGTATTGTGCTTGGAGGAAGCTTGTAAGCAACTCCAAATTGTGAACTTAGTCAAGAGTGTTGGCTAGGGATTAGTGTTATTGAAGTGTGACTTCACTATTATTTGTTACTACGTTAATATCACAAGGTGTGTGCTTAAAGGAAGTGAGACAGGGCGTCTCATATCTAGGAGTTTCTAGGTAGAATTGCATGAGGTAGTGTCTAGGCGAGAAGATAGAAATGGGGCGTTTTGGAGTTTTTGAACTAGAACTATATTAGTGGATTCATTCCTGGATTTGTATCCCATAGAGTAGGAGAGGTTGCTCCGAACTGGGTTAACAAATAACTTGTGTTATTTATCTTCATGCACGCAATTTATATTTAACTTGTCTATTATGTTTTGATGCGGTAGAAGATGTTACAGCATTATATAGAGCATCTTACCACTGCATGCCAGAATTTCCAGCTGCATTTAACTCTTACAAAAGTTAGAAAAGTTTTAACTTTTAAAAACACAATTCAACCCCCCCTTATTGTGTTTTTCACACCTTCAAAAATGTTTGCTTAATTCATTTTCCTTGATTAATCTTCATCCTAGAAGCTTTTCTAGTATAAATTGTGGATTATGATGAGCTTATCATTGTAATTCAAAACCAAGAATGAGATTAACATATGAATATTTATTTGTGGTTAAGGATTAAATTAAACTCAATTATGTTGAACTCCATTGATTGATTGTTTTTAAATCTTTGTTTTCAAATCTATTTGCTTTTGTTAATGTTTATTTCTTCTACAAACTTAACCCCCGCCCCCCCCCCCCCCCCCCCCCCCCCAAAACCTTTTATTTTTGTTTCTAAATTTGGTTGGATTTCAAAATTGATCAATCGGGAAACGACTCGGGTTGTCACTAATACTACAAGTAGTGTTTTAACTCGGTTATATTAATTTTGGTGAGTTCGGCGCTCGTCAGTATACAAAGTTAATCTTTCTGAATTGACTGATCAAAGAGTAGTTTACCTTTTGACTCTGAGTGAAGAAAAATGGATTTGGCACAAAAGATTAGGGCATGCTAACTGGAGATTAATCTCTAAGCTTAGCAAGAATGATCTTGTCAGAGGTTTACCAAAAATTAACTATCACTCAGATGCTCTTTGTGGGTCATGTCGGAAGGGAAAAATTGTGAAAAGCTCTTTTAAGCCTAAAAACATTGTCTCTTCTTCCAGACCCTTAGAAACACTTCACATTGATCTGTTTGGACCAGTTAACACTGCTTCAATCAAATGAAAGAAGTATGGTCTTGTCATTGTTGATGATTATAGTAGATGGTGCATATGAAGAGTTTACTGTATTCTGCACACAAATTCAAAATGAAAAGGACTTGAGTATTATAAAAGTTAGAAGTGATCATGGTGGAGAATTTGAAAATGAACCTTTTGAAATCTTTTGTGAAAAATATGACATTTTTCACGAGTTCTCATCTCCCAGAATTCCACAACAAAATGGAGTCACTCAATTAGTAGTTACGTACTAACTTGAACCAATGGTTACAATATTAAAGATTTGTTTCAAAGCTTATACACACTCAAAACAATATTGAGATCTTTGAAGAAGATAAACTCTCAGTTCACTCAAGGGATATTCTAATCCTAGATTTTGACATTATAGATATGAGTGAAAGAGATAAAGAAGAGTTCTTGATAAAACTTGTATTACAAAGACAAGTGTTGAGAAGTTCTAGTTGAAACTCTTGCTCTTCAAAGGTGCCAAAGACTTCTATTTATAGTTGAAGCTTGATCTGAATGTCATGACCACGAAGTATATCCGCAGGTTTAAAAATAATGGCTAGTTGCTTCGAATTTGACATCTCATGAACTTTAGTGAAGAAACTGGTTGGTCTTAGAACGTTCTCCAGAAGTTCTTCAGCTTTCTTCAACAAAGAGGCACATATGATAACCTTGAAATGAGTTGTAGATAGTTGTTTGTTGCTTAGTGTCATACCCCAAATTTTGCCCACTTACATAATCATATGGTTTACTGCCGCATTTTCTTTCGAATATGTGAATTAGCTCAATTGGTATTGGAAAGAGTGTTTAGGGGTTTACTAGTGCGAGGTCTTGAGTTCGAATCTTATTGTCGTCTTTTTATAACTATTTCATTTAGTTTAAGTTTTATTGTTAGTAACTTTTATTAAAAAATCAAAAATATATTTTAGTCAATTTATTTTTATGTTTTTCTTTTATTACTATTAATTTTTTTATTATTGTCATTATAATTGTTATTATTAGTAGTATCATTGTTACTATTGTTATTATTATTATTGTCATCAAAAGTCAAAAGAATAAAGAGGGAAGAAAAGAAAGACACGATCAAAACCAATTAAGCAACAAATCAATTCTTCAATCAATTCCTAATCATCATTATTATCATCATCAAAGCATTCCAACTTCAGAACAATGACAATTCAATGCCTAAACCTAAATCATAATGGTATAAAAACCTGAGCATTTCATGACAGAGGAGAGGGGGTAGAGGTGAGACACTGAGCCAAAAATAAAATAAAAAAACAAAAGAGAAAAGTAGTAAACTGCACTACCTTCTTCTTCATCTTCAACCTCCACACAAATCTTCACCATAACACATAACCTCCATTGAAATTCAATCACCATTCTCCACCCATTTTCATCCATCAAAAACATCATCTTTTCTCAAATCCATTCATTACCGTCACTACCCACCGTTAAAACAACCAATTCTCAAATCAAACAAACCTATAACAATAACCCACCTCACAAAACAACAACAAACAGCCCCTAAAAGGAAATAAATAGATTTGAAAAGAGATAGAATAAAAGAAGAAGAAGAATTAGAACAAGAACGAGATCGAAGGGAAAGAGATTTTCGCCGCCGCCGTCGCAGCCATCTCCGCGACCAGACAGAATAAAGCACACCGGAACTGCAGCCTCATATGCTCACCGCCGTCGTCACTCCCATAAGTCAGGACCGTCTCTCGCGGACTCTCGTTCACAAGACTCTCTCTTACGGTTATCTCTTCTGCGTGTTCTGTTTCCATGTTTTTGTTTTGTTTTGTTTGATTTACTTTGTGTATTTTATTTCTTTATTTATTTTATCTCATTTATTTATTTAATTGTCTTAATTGGGTTGTAGCCATTTGCATGCCGTATATCAACTATCAAGTTCTAAGCAAAAAAAACAAATATGTCAAAACGTGAATATTATTTAGTGTACGTTATTAGTTTGTTGTACAAAAACTCATATTCTTCATAAAATAAAATGTGGATTAAAAAAGAGATTGACGAATGTACATTCGTTGGTCTCTCGAACAATCGGGGGCTTAGCGTCACGCTTTGTCGACAGGTTGTTCGTCTTCCACTCAAATATATTTTAATAAAAATCTTGGATTAAAGAAGAGATTGGCGAATGTACATTCGTTGATCTCTCGAACAATCGGGGGGCTTAGTGTCACGCTTTGTTGACAGGTTGTTCGTCTTCCACTCAAATATATTTTAATAAAAATCTTGGATTAAAGAGGAGATTGGCGAATGTGCATTCGTTGGTCTCTCGAACAATCGGGGGCTTAGCGTCACGCTTTGTCGACAGGTTGTTTTCCACATCTAAAAATAACTCCAACGCATCAAATATTTTTAGCACAGTCAAAACATAGAAACAAAAATCTTTTCATAAGTAAAATCAACCAACACACAAACATTTTCTACTCAGAACTGCGTGTAGCTTTGAATTTCCCATTGCACCCGGGAATACGTAGGAGCGAGATTCATACATCTCGTCAAGCACACTAATAAAAAACAAACTTTTTCCCCTTTGTATATATAATAAATAATAAATAATTAAAAGCATGCAAGCAAATTAAACACTCTTTTAACCCTAAAATTAACGAGGAGGTTCCCGTTGAGTACAACGGATGTGAGGGGTGCTAATACCTTCCCCTCGCATAATCGACTCCCGAACTTAGAAATGGTTGCGATGACCATCTTTCCATTCTTTTAAGGTTTTATCGATATTTTCCTTTTCCTCCGGGAATAAATAAAGTTCGGTGGCGACTTTACTGTCTAGCGAGCACTTTCCGCTCGCGCATTTTTCCACCCGCTTCACTTAGTCACCAATTATATCCGTTATGCTTCATTTGAGCACGTTTTGGACAGTTGTAGATGAGTTATCATCTTCTCATAAAAAGTACAAACACTTTCCTGCATCATTCTCAGAACGTTCTCCAAACTGGGCGTAGATGAGCTTGTTGGAACAAAATGAGTTTTTATAGAAAAACACCCTAATTTTTTATGATAACAAAATATTAAATAAACAATTGGAATTTCTAATTATTGATCTAGTGTGCAGGAACATAGTATAAAATTCATACACAAGATCATTTTTGATCCTCTAAAGAACACAGTCTGAAGACTATAAGAGCCTCTGAAGATGTTATCAGAAGCTAAAGGTTCATCATGTCCAGAAGAAGCATATTCTGTTTTTCAAGGAAATATCGTATTTCTGTGTAAAGCTTCTAGGACGTTCTTTTGAAGATTGACAGCTCATGGTTAAGGAATTATCAAGTAGTACAACATTCTTTTCCTCAACCTTATCATCAAATGGAGCGTAGAGTACTTTATGTACTATCTTTACTCCAAATGGTGGAGTGCTTTGGCAAAGATGAAGTAGCGGTATTGATTTACTTCTTTTGGAAAAGGAAATCAATTTCGTATCTTCAAGAATTCCCAGATGTCTATCATCAAATAATACAACGGTCTTATCTCAACGTCTCAAATATTTGGAGTATAAATAGAAGACATATCTCTTGAGAAAAGACTACTGAAACTACTGAAATTACACTACTGAACCTTCAACTGAAACAACACTCTTGCTAAGCTATAATATCTTTTGATATTCAAAGACTCTGAGCTCTGAAACTCTTTCATTCACTCAAATTTATTTTAAGTGTTAGTGAGTCTTGTTTAAGCTTAAATTTCTAGAACACATTTGTTTTACAAGTGTCTTAGTGTTGATTATTTGTTTTTAAGTTTGTAAAAAATCTCTTGTTTTGTGTAACTTGAGCATTTGTGGAGTCTATTGCTTGTGTGCTTGAGCATTTGAATTGTAATCTTGTGTGATTATAGTGAAATCCATTGGAAGTGCAAGGGGACTGAACTACTCTCGGTTTGTGAGAGGTACCAGTATAAATTCCTGTGTGTTTTCTCTTCTCTCTCTGTTTATTTCCTTTGTGTTTATCTAGCCTTTATTTATCTGTTGCTTTACTCTTTAAGCTATACAAGTTTTTAACTTTCAAAAACACAATTCAACCCTCCCTTCTTGTGTTTCTCACACCTTCAGAGCTTTGTTCATTATCAAAGAGAAGCTTGATGCAAGACAAATACCAACTGTAGTGGATATTAATAAACAAATGTAATGTACTTATGCAACTATTCATGATGTACTTCCCAAGTTCATCATCCTTGAAGAAGGTGAGACCCCATGAAAGAATATTCATTTAAAATTCTCTTGATAGTACATAACAACTCATAGTTGAAGTTTTGTTGTCTCCTTCTTATTGGTCCATGAAAAATCAGTCTAAGCACATATGAGACATATGAGAAATTGTCTTTGAAAATATCGCATTTGCACATGCTTGATCCTTGAACTTTACTATTGTGGAAAGTTCTCTATTCATCACAAATATTCCTTGCCTTAAATGATCCTTTTAAAACTGTAGTGATCTTGTGAGTTAAACCTAAGGAAAAGTGCTTCTTTGTCTTGTACAAGGTTGACTTATTAAATAAGTGCTTTTGCATTGAATGTGTTCTTGAGGAGAATGTTGCGTTCTATCCAGAGAACATTCTCAGAGTGATACTTAAGCTTTTTCTTTTAGCCAAAATAAAAGAGTGATGTTGATCTAAATTTTGCCTCAACAATAGGAATCTCTCTTGCAAAAGTTTAATTATTTTTAACAATGAATGTATTAAATATGAATTTTTTAGTTTTTTGCACTTAAAAATTCATAAAAAAATTTTAAATTTTTGTGGGAGAGGTTTTTATAATATTGTAAACATGAATACAAAAAATTATTTAAAAATGTGAAAGTACATAAGAGTTAATTTAAAAGTAGGGACCAAAAGTTGTGACAGAAAATACTTAAGGGACCAAAAATTACTGAAAATTTTTATAGGGACTAAAAATAAAATTCGAGATATTTATAGGGACTAAAAACTTATTTAACCCTTTTTCTATTTATAATAAATACATTATGCAACCTAGAATCATAAATTTCCAGCATCAACTTAAAGAAATAGCAATAAGCTCTTCAAGTAGCTGCTCCAAGTGGCGTCAAATATTTCTATTAAGTTTGTTAGTAGAGCCTTAAATATTGATGCTCACAATGTAGCCTCCTTGGCAAAGTTTGTAGGTTCTAGAACTTGGGTGGGGAGTGCCCCTACTGTTTCTAATTTCTGCTCTGATGTACCATCTTTTAATGTCTGTTTTCCAGCTTTGGTTGAATGAAAGTTATGTTTAACCTAAAAAAAAAAAGTGGCTCAAATATGGCGATTTTGTATACACATCATTAAACACATGTAAACTAAATGGCGTCCATGAACCAAAACACTAATGATAAGAAACAACTCACCCACTGTGTTGGACAATATACTGGTGCATTCATCGGATCATCATGCCCCTGAAAACCCAAGATATCTTTTTTTTTTTTTTTGACACAAAAACACAAGATATCTTTTAGAAACTTATTATCACAACAACTCACAATTTATTATGGAATTTTACCTTGAAACACTTTCGTTTACAACAAAACTAGCAAATTATAATAGGTCTAACTATTCTTTGTACCTCCATGAAGATCCCATCCACTCCAACAACAACTGATGTCTTTACAATGCAGGGTTTAAAAGATAATTTGTTAGTTATTAAAGTTAACAAGAAAAGTTGTGAAAATCTACTCTAAAAATAAAACCGAACCATAGACAAAAAGATATCAATTAGGGTTTTTAGACAACAAACTAAAACCAGGGTGTAACACATATTGTTGGCCACAACAGAAAAATGTTTGATGGTGGCTTGATTCTCCGGAAACGAGAGTCTAACATAGCTGAAACAAAAGAAAAATAGGTCATCTTAAAAGGGAAGATCCAAATTGAGACAAAATAATATGAAAGAATATCGTCAAAATTTAATCATTGCGGCAACGATGACTTCTAGCACGGTGGTCGCCGATAACAGTACCCCATACATGAAATAAAGTAGTCCAACAGTGTGTGCACGTGACAAGGATTATAGATCCAATACTCAGCTATATGGAATAGCTCAGATGCGGTTGAAAATGAAGCTTTTGACGGTGATAGTTTGGTAACAAACAAAAATAATCCTTTGCTAATATTGTCTGATAGATAGAGACAATTGAGGAGATGAAGAAAATGAGATTCTTTTGGTCAAACAAGATCTAGCTCGCCGGTAGGTGTCGAAGGAAAGTTTGTGGCGGCGTATTAGCAGGGAGAGATAGAAGAGCGTAGTATTGTTTAAGGTTATAGAATAAAAAGCAATTGGCGTAAAAGGATAAAAGTTGTGGGTTAATGAGGGATATTGGGCTTGGCCCAATTCTGGCAGTACAAGGTGGTGTCTACCTAAATTAGCAGTGTGAATAACATCATGTTCAAAATTGCATTTTTATTAAATTTTAAAAAAATATTTCTTTCCTTTTTGGTGAATGTCAAAAACAAAACCAAACATAGGTTTTATGTCATTTAATTTTTAAAATACCTACACTAAAAAATATATTTGCAAAATGTTTTTTTCACATTTCATTAATAGATATAGGATAATTACATATGCATGAAAGGCAAACGAGCAATAAGCTACGCCGCTAACCCTTTCTGAATGACAAAATAAATTCTGTTGAAAACAACATTCATAGCTCTGGGGAACACAATATTGCTATTCATAACCTTTTGAACGCTTTGGAGAAGGCTCACCGTCTCTGGTGCTAGGAAGACAAAAATGTCAAATGCAAATGGTATGAAACCATCTTAATTGTCAGAATATGATTTCACATGTTTGACCACTTTACTTGAAGAAGTTTGGAGGATTGTGTGTTAATTCACACATTGCTCAGATTTATGGACCGTTGAATGTATAAATGTGTTTGAGCACTCTCATCTTTTGAGCTAGCTTTTGATATGAAATTCAAACCCATTTAACAAATGTAAATACTTATCCTAAAAACTTTCCTGCAACGGAATGAGACACCACCCCCTTATCTAAATTTTTGTAGGTAAAAAGCCTCTAAAATAAATATGGATTTAATTGATATGCACCGACGGTGTAAAATAATTTTACACTGTCAACCAATACCAACCTGTTTTCCGCCACATCACCCCACTTTACCCCACTTTCTTGACATGACATGGAAAAATGATGGTTATTTATTAGACGATGGTGTAAAACTATTTTACACCGTCGGTGCATATCAATTAAACTCAATAAATATTTCCATTTTTAATCGAAAGGGGCTGTGGGTATTAAAATGCAAGAGTAAGTAAGAGGTAGCAATGCTCTCACTACATCACTTCCAATCTTACAAAGCCCATCAAAGTATCAAAATATGCACGAGGCCCATAATCAAGTCACGTGCACCGAAGTATCTCTAATTGTGAACACAGTGCGCACGTTAGCTTACTCGAAGAAACACCACAAAGCCCATGCTCCTTGTACTTGCGCACCCTAGCAGCAGCTTCCACCTAACCAAACTCATATCTCTCTCAAAACCACTTACTCGTCTCGTCTTTGTTTCTTCTCTCTCTCTCTCTCTAAATTAGGGTTTTCTTTCCAATTTCCAACACACTGTCTCTCCTTCACAACCAATTTCGTTCTCCCTGATCCATCATCTCGTTTCAATGCCTGCAAATTCCACCGCCAAAGTTTCAATCCCTTCATTTATAAACCGATTTCGGCATTCGGTTCACTTCAAATCACTTTAGCCGCCTCCGATGGCCCCTAGCCGTAGAAAGGGAGGCAGCAAAGCAGCGGCTATCGCTGCTGCTGCTCGTCAATGGAAAGTTGGCGATCTCGTTCTTGCTAAAGTTAAAGGGTTTCCTGCATGGCCTGCCACGGTAACTGCTCTTTAATTTTTTTTGTCAAAAGCTTATATTTTTATGTTGATTGTGTAGTTTTGACTTTGGATTATATATTTTTTTTCACTTGTGTTTGGACTGCATGTTAGTGAAGTTTAGAATTATTGGTTCAGTGTGTGTTTTGTGTTTGATTGTTCATTATTTCTGTGGATCCTAGTATTAGACTTAGTTTCTTATACATGGATTTTATAATCTTTCCGATTTCGTGTTAATGATACTAAGTGATTACTGTAAACTTAGAAAGGGTTTTGTTTGGAGAAGGTCATTTCTTGTTGGTTTTTGGTAATTGTGATGTGATGGATAAGATAGAAACTAGTGACAATAGGTTGAGACCACCCTTTGAGTTCCCAATCACATCTAGCCCCTTGTTGCGAGAATAATGATAAATCATTAACTATATGCTTGGTAATACTTACTCCCACTAGTCCTGGGTATAAGAAAAAGTTCACTTTTTAGATACATTGAAAGATTGATGTATCTAGTCTATGATGTAGTCTAGATACATCAATCTTTCTGTATCTAAAAAGTAAATTTTTTCTTATATTAAGGATTAGAGGGAGTAAAATTTAGGGTAAAACCAAAAAATCTGAAATACGTTTTTGTTTTGTGGTAAGAAAATGATGGGTTTAAATTTCTGGCCGTCCTTGAATTTCACGCTGTTCAGTAGTAAAGGGAATTTGTGATTTATTGAAGCTGTTTGCCATTCTTTTGTGTGTTAGAAGCTAAGACAAAATAAAGTGTGAGAAAGATGAAAGCATGAGTGTGATTCAAAGAGAGTACTAGACATACCTTTAACTTCCAATCTGACAGACTATAAGTGTCTGTTTGTATTGATGGTTGAGATGTTAAGAATTGATTTTGCCTCCAAATCTTTGTTTGACACTAAAATCTTTGTCAAACTTGCTTTTAGAGTAAAAATGTCAAAGCACAAATTATTTCACTCCAATTTTAACAAAATCGATTTTACAGAATTTGATTCATTCAAATTCACATTTGTCTAATGCGCACCCCAAACACACAATGAAGGTGTAAGGGGAGTTTGGCTTTTGGTTAAAAATTCTGATCGGCAGAAATCACTTTGTTGATATATATCATTTGACATTTCATGTTTGTTGCTCATGGCAGGTCAGTGAGCCAGAGAAGTGGGGTTACTCCACAGATTGGAAGAAAGTGCTTGTTTACTTTTTTGGAACTCAACAAATGTAAGTATGCTTATAAGTTATAACAATTGATATGAAAATATAAAAACTTTTGTAATGAAATATGCCATTTTCAAATTTTGTGACCAAGGCAATTCAAGTTTAGTTTAAGGGACATATGATATCCATAATATTATGATAACTTATGGATATGCTGTTAGGTGGGTGTCAATTAAGCTTGACTATGCTGATTTGCATATTATGGCTTATGGTGTTTATATGCAATGCTAATTTCCCTTTTGTGCGTACAATTGTATTATTTGAGAACATATTTTTGTTTTTTATTTAAGTACTTAGTATATGGTAAAAGATTATCCCTCATAGGTTACATAAGGGGGCACTGCATATTTACATGGCACACATGTAGTTTGAATATTTTAATGGTAGCAATAATTAATGAAGATATGTTCTGGTTGGACGAGTCAGCTTGTCAGACAGTTAGACCAGATTGAAATATAATCAGTATTATATAGTGACTATTTTAGCTTATCAATTTTTGGCTTACTTTTATGATGGTAGTGTTAGAAAATATGAAGGTTAAAAGTTTCTTATCTCATTCACTCATAATCCTTCAGCCTATTAAACCCATCTAATACTAGTTATGCCTTAGGTTATTGGTTGTGTCTTTACGCTGTGTTGTTGAGTATTTATGAAGAATTTGTCTTTAATATATGCCTTTTGAGTATTGATTGTTAGAATATGATTCTACTACCAGGGAGCAAAGAGAGAGAAACAGAGGAAACTGTTTCTGAATCTATTAGTTATTCTAATGCTACAAGTTTAGTGAACTCATACTTATAGGTACAGCGAGTCAGCCTCAGTAACTAAGAATGCTTAGTTGTATCCTAACTGAACAACTAACAGCTATAATCACATACAATGTTGTGAAACACGTAAATCGGATTAGGATCGGGAGGAGGGTAATAGTTCGTAACTCGGGTAATCGTCACACGAATCGTAAGATCCTACCAAAATAGAGGATCATAGATCAGAGAAGGATCGTAATACAAAATCGTAGGATTGTAACCTATAAAATCATAACCAGATTCCTAATACTGACAAATAACTCAACATAAAAATTAAGATTGGAGGGAGAGAAGAGAAGTTGGTTTTATAGTGAGAAGAGTGGAGGGAAAAATTTGTTCACTTGGAGGGAAAAATTTAGTGCACAGGTGAGAATGAGTGGGGGAAGTTTGCTTCATGTCCATGAGGTATGGGGCTTGAGTGTTGAAGTGGTGTTCCACTGTGTTCTTCTAAAAATATGTGTGATTGAATCTATCAGAAGTATGGTCCTTGAGTGTTGAAGTGGTGGTGTTCAAATGCCTCTTCTAAAAATATGGGTGCTTTTGAGTATATCAGGAAAAAAAAAGGAAGAATTGTGATTTTAAAAAAAAGAAAAGAAAAGGAAAAGCTGTGTTGATTTAAATAAAAAATAGAAAGGGTGTGTCGGTTACCAAAACGGTGCGTTTGGTTTAATGAGGTCAAAGAGTCAAACCTTTGAAGAAAAAAATAAAGGAAACGACAAAATAAAACAAAAAATAAAGGAAACGACGCGTTTTACTTCTACGCGTTTCGACCGGATTGTTTTCTCTCACACGGGTCCAATGCCTGACCCGGGTCAAATATGCATCTTCCTCTTCGTCCAGAATCGGAACGAACGGCGTTCCCACGATTTTGCGATTCAGAATGCCGATCTGGCGCCGATCCTCTTCTCCGGCGATTCTGAACACGATTCCGCTCTCCCAGGTATGGGTAACTCGTCAACTCTCCTATTCAGCGAGTTGACTCGCGATTTTGATAACACTGATCACATACAACAGAAACCAGAAAATGATGCATAAGTTCACTGTCTGGCTCACTAGAGCTGAGTTCGCTAGCAAAGACCCAGAGCAAACAGCGAAGAACAGGCTGGCTCACTTCCAGGTGGAGGAAGTGAGGAAATTGGATCTGGCTGGATAGGAGGTTGTGACGTAGGAATCTCCATTTTTTCCTCCAAAAAGGAGGAAACTGTGAAGCAGGATCCAGAACCATGGAATTCGGCTTCACAAGCTCTGATTACCGTATTAGAATTTGATACCAGAGAGAAAAGAGTGAGAAACCGAAAAACTGTTGATTATTGTTTTTCTAATTCTATGAGTTTGTTGAACTTCATATTTATAAATTATACGATATGTTGATTCAGATACTAGCTAACAGTGCTGAGGTGTAATAAGCTTAACAAAATGATTCAGATACTAGCCAACAGTGCTGAGTTGTAATAAGCTTAACAAAATGACTAGCAACTGTAATCACATACAAGAGAAACCAGAAGATGCATAAAGCTCACATACTCTAAACAGTTATAAATGTTTTTCGATTTTATTCTGTTTCTAATCTGCTGGCTGCTGTACACTCTGCTGTACTACTACTACTATATCAGTTTTGATCAGCCACTCTTCTCAACTATATGGTATTAACTAATTTAGATGTTCTTCTCCGCTATCTGGCTCTTTATCAATTATCATATCGTTACTGCCTTTGGTAAAGTGATTACCCGATTTCCGTCAGATTTGAAATGAATTTTTAAAATTTCAATTGAAAAAAGAACACTCTTGATATGGAATAATTACAGCATTGTCTTATCATTATATTTTTAAATGCTGGACAGGACCGGACCATGTGGTTGAACTAAATCACCTCATATAAACTGCCATGATGAAAAATCAGTCAGTTTCTTAACAAGACTCAAACCAAGAAATGAGGCCAACCTCTGGACTTATAAAATTGCTAGGTGGTTCATGTTTTGCAACTTCAATACTCTACCTGAAATGGCCCTTTATAAGCCAGCCCGTGAAGGGTTGGTGACTAGCAACTTTTTTGATAGACTAACTTGTGACTTTTCATAGCTGCTATTTGCTCGTATCTTTGCTTATGCAATATGCGTTGGGGTAGGATTAAGTTCTTTTGTTGATCCAATATGGCATTTTTGTAATTGTAACCAATGTTGTCCCATGGTGTCTGTTACAGTGTTTTTAACTTTGGTTACAAAACTCCATTCTGTGGTCATTGCGGAATGGATTTTACATGGCCGTTGCTATTTCATAGTGACCATGATGTCCATTGTGGCCATGCAGAAAAATCAAATACGGATGACTCACAGATATAATGTTTTAAACCTAAATAAACCCAACTAACAGCGCACATATCTCGCTCCCACATCTCCGGTGCATGGCTAACTTATGGAAAGTTCAGTTTTCTATATGTATTCTTTTTTTGGAAAACTGCATTTTTCTTGTTTTTATGTTCTTTATTGTCCTATTTATTTATTCGCATTTTTCGTTTTTATTATATTATTATTGTCCACATGGTCTTCTGTTTTTCTCTTTGTTGTGCCAAGTCCCCCCCTCCCTATTTTTCTCACTATCGGGAGCCACATTACATTTTTTATGAACCCAATATTTTGTTATGCAAATTTATATTTCTGAGAAATTTGATGTGAGAAGATTATGTGAAGAGAAAGTAAAATGGAGAGAATTTGAGAGAAAGTTTTGAATTCTAAAGTCGTTGGTTACAACAACTGAGTGACCATGATGTCCATAGTGGTTATGGAGGAACATTAAAATACGGATGAATGACACAGAACCAACCTGTTTTAAACCTAAATACACCCAACTAACAGCGCACATCTCTTGCTCACAAATCTCCGGTGCATGGCTAACTTAAGGCAAGCTCTGTTTTCTTTGTGTATTCTTTCTTTGGCAAACTGCATTTTTGTTGCTTTTCTGTTCTTATTGTCCTATTTTTTATTCTCATTTTTGTTTTTATTATATGATGATCACTGTCCACGTGTCCACATGTTCTTCTGTTTTTCTCTTTGTTGTTCCAATTGCCCCCTCCCCCCCTATTTTGCTAACTGTTTGGAGTGGCATGACATTTTTTTAAGGACCAAATATTTTGTTACGCAAATTTATATTTTTGAGAATTTTGTTTTGATAATATTATGGCAAGTAAAAATAAAGTGGATAGAATTTGAGAGGAAGTTTTGAATTCTGAAGTCCTCTCTTACAACAACTGATTACATGAGTCCAATATTTACCGGTCAAGTTGCAGTTATAACTGTAACTGACAAAAATGACAGTTAGAATTAATCTACATGAAGCTCATCCTACAAAACTAAGTTAAACTGCTTATAGTAATTTAATCAATAAAACCAAGGACCATTCGGCTAACAGAAAGGTTTACTTCCCTTCGTGACAAACAGTGTTTGACCAGCTAACTCGGTAATATTAGAAATATATTTGTGCGCGTTGGTCACTGTGGGAAGTTAACCTTTCTGCATCTTATATGCCTTAAATGCTATCAACACTGCTATCATCCCTGTGGCATGATAGATTTGGCCATCCTAGCTTTATTACTCTTCAAAATGTACTTATGTTAGGTGCACAATAGATTAGGTCATCCTTCTCAATTAAGGGCAGATTTATTAGGTATTGAAATGCTACATGATTTGATAGCCTTCCTCAACCTCAATCCTCATGATGGGGATGGCCTTGTCTATAATTCCACATGCAGATAAGTCAAGGCAGGCGCATGTTCAATTTGTTAATTATTTACAGAAACTGAATTAAAGGGAACTGAGCCTATTGCAACAAAATTTATTAGAATTCCAAATATGTGAGAAAATAATTGTGAAAATTTAAGGGAAAAACTTTATAATGGTAGGTAAGTGTTTGGGAGAAAAAATTGTAGTCTTAATTTATTATTTGATCAACTAATTGGTAACAATTAACAATTAGCACTGCTATATTTGTAATTGTGTATTGAGTCGGTACTAGTATTTGTTTTGCTTAGTATTGTATTAATTCATGATGAGTGAGGTGGAGTAGGGTTTCAACAGCTGCATTTGAGTGGACAACTGTGAAGAATAAATGCGTGACATAGCATTGTTTAAGCAAATTTTGATTTTGAAACTAGCAGTGTATTTATGTATTAGTGTTAAAGTTGATTAATTGCTCTTTTGAGGGAAGGAATTAATTTATACCAACCTGATAGGGTAAAGAGATAGTCTTTTTAAAGTCTATTTCTTGATTGGTGATCTGGTTGTAAAAGTGGCCATAGTTTCGATTAATCGTAAGCCAACTTTGTGGGCCTTATCAAAGAGTATGTGTGTTGCAATGTAGACTGCTAGGTAATTTGAGTACTGATAAAGCATTTTTTCCTTTTATGATAAAAGTAAGAATGAACTTATTTTGAAGCTTTCGTCCTCTCTTTATCATCTAGTTTTCCACTTGCACATGACACCTTACATCTTTTCTGTGTGCAGTGCTTTCTGTAATCCTGCTGATGTTGAAGCATTTACTGAGGAGAAAAAACAGTCTCTTGTCAAACGTCAAGGAAAGGGTGCTGACTTTGTTCGTGCTGTTAAGGAGATTGTTGATAGTTATGAGCAATTAAAAAAAGAGAGACAACTTGGTGAAGCTAACTGTGGTGGCAATGTTGCTGATGCAAATATTTCAAATTCTGTTATTAACTCAGGAGCATCTGATAACTCAGTTTCTTGTGAGGTAACCGCTACTTTACCTATAAAATCTTCAAATTCCGTTGTTGACAGACATGATTTGGTATGTCCAGCTGAGGATGACTCAGCTGATGTATTGAAAGACGAATCTAATGATAAGGAGGCATCAAAGAAGGAGCTTAGTGATAATGCGCCGTCTGTACAATCGCCTAAGCCACTTACTTACTCTTCTCGAAAGAGATCTGCTGGTGACTTATGCCCACAGGGCTTCATAACAGATAGACATATGCCAGTACGAAGGAATAGAAGCACATCACGGGTCCAAAACTTCATGTTTCCCTGTAATGACAGTGGAAAGAATGCTGGCAGCCAATTAACAAATGCAACACAGGGTGCATCCGTAAGAAGGAATCAACGTCTTAGGAAATCACCTGATCTTGCTGGCTGTAATGATTTTGATTCATCTGCTTCAGTCTTGAATGACAGTGTGGAGGACAAAGACAACAGTTCTGAAATTCTCACAAATGATTCTGATGAATTTAGCTTGAATGAGGGTAGTGCAATGGATTCAAATTATAAACCCATTGAAACTATTGAATGCCCTGAAGACGTTGAGCTGAACAAAGGCCTTGATCTTAAAATAAAGGGTGTGGTCAATAAGAAGAAAAGAAACCCAAATAGGAAGAGGGCAACCAACGACTCTTCCAAGTCAACCATTAAACTTGAGGAGGATCTCGGTGTGCGGAATTCCAGTCAAAGTTCCCAGAATATTTGTGGAAATTCCGAAGAGAAATGCTTTGAGCAAGATGGAGATGAACACTTGCCCCTTGTGAAGCGAGCGAGAGTCAGAATGGGTAAATCATCTTCCACAGAGGGAGAACTCAATAACATACCACATGCTCCAGGGAAAAGCTGTAAGGAAGATAATAACTCACCACCGCAGATTATAACATCCTCAAATTGTGAGAATGGAAGCTCTGCTGATGGAGGCTCATCTGTCCTGATTGGAACTGTGGATAATGTTTCTCCTTCAAAGATCGTTGCTCCATGCCCTGATCATCAGATAGGTAATACTAAGAGAGATCAACCATTTTGCTCTGTGGATGATGAAGCTGCTTTACCTCCATCTAAACGTCTTCATCGTGCTTTAGAAGCCATGTCAGCTAATGCTGCTGAAGAAGGTCAAGCTCGTATTGAATCATCATCCTCCAGAATGACATCAATTGGTTTATCGACTATCAAGACAAGTCCAGATAAGACTCTTAATAATCATGAAGGTGGTGGTTTAGAGTTGCAAAAGTCTGATGCCTGCGGTGGTAATTCTTCTCATATCATTGTGCATAGTTTGTCAGCCAATCCAAATCCAATGATTTCAATGGAGAATGATTCATCTAAACAAGTGGATAAGCTGTCAACCAGATTCCAAGCACAAGAAAATGGCGCGGATGTTCTCCCATGTGCTGCAGATCAAAATGTGGTTTGTGATACTGATAAAGCAGATTTGAAAATTCAAGTGCCTAGGGAGATTTCTCCAAATGTTGATTCAAAATGTTGTGAAGTTGAAAGCAATCAAGTTTCACCTCACCTGTCATTACCACCAAATAATGATGACAATATTATAACACTGAATCATTCAAATACAACATCTGATGAATCAGAGCACAATGGAATAAGCCTTCATTCTGAAGCAGATGTGGCTAACAAAGAAATTATTTCCCCTCAAAATAATACTGATCTGCCTCGGAATGAGGTTCTTATTTCTGACGATACAAAGTGCTTGAAACCAGCAGTTTGTGATGTTAACAGAGCAAATGAAATGTAAGCTTAGTTGTAGCGTTTTATAGTTCTTGGCAATATTTTTCTTACAATAAAAATTAGAAAACGAATAAAAAACAATCTCTATAGTCTTAAAACTACTATAATTTCTGCTTTTCTTCCTTTTCTATTATGATATTTGTTTATGGATTTTAGATCATATTTAGTGGATCCGGCTCCTCTAAAGTTTGCTACTCACTTTTTAGAGTGTAAAGTGAGAGTAATATCTACTATTAATTAAGAAATCAAAGGTTACATATTGTAGGTACATCATAACAAATCACAAGTTTGTTAAAATAACAATCCTTGGTTTTCTCACTTTACACTTCACTCACTTTTAGAGGATCCAAAGTCATATTTATTTCGCTATAGTGCAATCCTTTGGAGTAAATTGTTATTTTTTATCCATGTTTCTGTATTTAACCAATATTAATTGACACCATTTAATGAGTAAATGTTATTTATACTCCGTTTCTTTTATTCAAGAAAGCTGGTAACTGTTCTTGAATTTCAGGAGTGAGGTCATAAAAGAGGTAGAATGTGAAGTACCAGAGGAGGATTTGAATTCTGTTTCAACGTCTGACTGTCTAGGTGAAAAGGGTATTTCGGGCATTCGATCAAGTACGTCCTTGACAGATGGGGGAGATTGCATTCCACAAGGTTCACCTCCAAACACATCAGTTTGCAACGTTTCTACATCAGACAGTAGTAATATCCTTCACAATGGCAGCTGTAGTCCTGATGTTCATTTACACCAGAAACAAAGTTTATCTGGTCCTGTTGATGAAAGTAAGTATGGATCTGAAGCAACTCAACAATCAAGTTCAATGGGCAAGTCAACTGAAGCGGCACGCGCTGCTTTGTTGTACTTTGAAGCAATGCTCGGGACACTGAAAAGAACAAAGGAAAGTATTGGCCGAGCAACACGCATAGCTATTGACTGTGCAAAGTTTGGCATTGCAGATAAGGTAATGCAATTTTTTTTTTTTCCTTGTTAAAAATTCTCCCTCTCCTACTTTGAGAATGTGCTGTTGTTGAATCTAAATACTCGTTGATTTATATTAGATCAACTTTTATCCTTGCTATTATGTCTGTTTAGGATTTTTTTTTTTTGGGGGAAGTTGTTCAGACCATTGGGCCCTTGCAATCTGAATTTTCCATGTGCATTATAGTTTGAAAATTGCTTTTCCAGCCCCTCATGTTTCTTTTATACCCCCCAAAAATCCATGGATTTCCTGTTTTGACCTTTGTTAAAAATTTCGGTTTATGTTTACCGAAATTTTTTTGCCTTGAAAAATAATTCGGGTTATGTTTACCGAAATTTTTCGAAATTTGAACTAAAAGAATTTCGGTTTTTACGTCCCGAAATTTTTTTCAAGGGCAAAATGGGATTTTTGGGTATAAAAGAAACACGGGGGGCTGGAAAAGCAATTTTCTTATAGTTTTCCATTGAGCCCTTGTCAAACAGTGAAAGATTATGCCGATATGAAACTAGCTTTTATAGTTTATATATAGTCTGTATTTAGTCTGCTGGTTTTGGTGTGGCTTCTACTTTGAGGGCATATTGATACGAAAAAAACATGGGTACAATTCAGCTGTCTCATGTGAATTGATTTTTAACCTCTTTCCGAAAATGGTCTCAAGGTGAGTGATGTGAATAGATGTTTTGTTTCTGCTTAATAATTGTGGTTTGTTAATACTTGAGTTTAATATTGACAACGAGTGTTTAGGTATGGATTCCATAGGGAGAATCATTTCGATATTTCAGGACCGACAGTTTGTAGCTTTTATAGTTTATTGCTTGATGTGTTGCCCTGAGTCATCATACTATTTTTCTTCATTTTTTACCTACCCAATCATAAAACACAAGGTTGCATTGAGATAGATTGCTTTATTTATTTATTTATTTTAGTTGGTCTTTTAATTACAGTGTTCTAGCTGTATAGCAGTGTTGTCAATTACTCCCTCCCAAAATAAATGACACAATTGACCATTTTAAGCTTTTATGAGTGTGGTACTATAGTATAAGTTTCTTGTGTTTGTTTCCCTAAACTTTGAGCGTATGCCACCAATGAAGCACAAACACTCATCGGGTTAAGTCGTGTCTGTTGTCGGACACACATCGCATCGGTGTCTGACACCAACACGTGATTCTATTGAATTATATCACTTTCTCAAATTATTATCGATGTCGACATGTTTGCGTTGTGTACGTGTATGCCACTATCTGCCATTGACTTCATGTATCATAGAAAGATGTTTAGTTGCTTGTAAAATGACTAATTCTGAGCATAGGTTCTTGGCAAATTCTAATAAAATAGAATTTGGTTTCTATCCTTTGTTAGGGCGAATTTTCCGTGCATTTTACACCTGGTATGTGGAAATAGAAACAACTAAATGTTTTCAAATTGATGCTAATTTTTTTTGTTTTCCCCCCTCAATACTTTCACAATATTGGGACCCTTGGTTTTCTATTTCAATTCTGCCAAATGCAAAATATTTTTCTTGCTATAACTAAATAGGGGAAACTTGTCATTAGAAATTGAATATGCATAGTCGTTTAGACTTATTTGAAAGAAGCATTTCTCTTATAGCATTATTTTTTACTATTTAGTTTCAGATGTTCCATAATAGATTATAATTTATTTTGCATTTCATTTTTCCTTTACATTTTGTAAGTGTTGAATTGCTGGTTTCTCTTGTACTGTAGAGAAATACACAAAAGTCATTTGTTTATTATTGATTTACTTGTTGAATTAGAACCAAAAGTGGCACGTTATACTGTGGGAATTAGGTTGGAATGCTTTGGAGTTCTAACCATATTGGGGTTTCATTGAGAACCATATTGGGGTTTCATTGAGTTTGCTTGTCAAAGTGTAACGTAGAATTTGTAGCATGTATGTAATGATATTATTCTTCTTGAATCTGGGCATCGATGAGAGTTGAAATCATTGAATGGGTGTTGCTGTTATTTCCTATGTAAAATTGTTTTATAGAAATTTCCGCGTTTTTTATTGATACCATATGCATATTTTGGTATGTTGTCCTGTGTTACAGGTCATGGAAATTCTTGCCCATAATCTAGAATCTGAATCAAGTCTGCATCGAAGGGTGGATTTGTTTTTTCTTGTTGACTCTATTGCACAGTTTTCTCGAGGTTTAAAAGGTAAATCTGTTTATTGCTTTGCTACTCTTGAATCTTGTTGACCAAAAGAGAAGAAATAATATTTAAGATGTCTGATTTTTCCAGGTGATGTTTGTTTAGTATATTCATCCGCTATACAAGCAGTCCTTCCTCGACTATTATCTGCTGCTGTTCCTCCTGGAAATGCAGCACAAGAGAACCGTAGGCAATGTCTTAAGGTGAGTTAAATAAGTTTGGCTTAAATGCAGTTTTACCCCCCCTGTTTTCAAAAAATCGGAATTTTGCCCCCCTTATTTCACTAAAATGGTAATTAATCTCTCTCTGTAACTCCAAATTTAGTGGAGTTTGATTCTGTGGAAAGCTAACTCAATTACGGTCATTTTGGTACCAGCTTAACTTCAAAGTTTCGCACAAAACTCAATTTTGATCAATAATTCACCAAATGGGTACCAAAATGACCGTAATCGAGTTAGCTTTCCACATAATCAAACTCCACTAAATATGGAGTTACAGAGAGAGATGAATTACCGTTTTAGTGAAATAGGGGGGGCAAAATTCCTTTTTTTTGAAAACGGGGGGTAAAATTGCATTTAAGCCAATAAGTTTTTCTTTTGAAAACTCAGTATTCGTCCCAAGGACCGACTAATTATGTTAGATATGTATGCTTTTATTTCTGACTGCTCTGTTTATAACTAGTTCTTTGTTAACATTGTATAGGTTTTAAGGCTGTGGTTGGAGAGAAGAATCCTACCGGAACCCATGATTCGCCACCATATCCGGGAATTGGATTTATATAATTCAATTTCTGCAGGTGTTTTTTCACGACGATCATTAAGAACAGAGAGAGCTTTGGATGACCCTATTAGAGAAATGGAGGGTATGCATGTTGACGAATATGGAAGGTTTGATTTAGTTAGTACAACTTTTTTCTATTATTATTATTATTATTGGGAGTGTATTTATTTTTTTGGAGACCTGGGGAGTATATACTTAAATTGTTCATTTGATCTTGTAGCAACTCAAGTTTGCAGCTACCTGGGTTTTGCATGCCCCGAATGCTTAAAGATGAAGATGACAATGAAGGGAGCGATTCCGATGGAGAGAATTTTGAGGCTGTCACACCTGAGCATATTTCTGAAGTACATGAAATGACATCTACAATTGATAAACACAGGCATATCTTGGAAGCTGTTGATGGTGAGCTTGAAATGGAAGATGTGGCTCCCTCTCGTGATGTTGAAATGAATTCATTTTGCAATGTTGATAGAGGAAATACCAGAGAGTTTCAGAAGAATCTTTCCCTGTCCTCTGCTCCTCTACCTCAGCTTGCACCTCAATGTTCCGCACCACCACCATCAGCCCCTCCGCCACCACCTCTCCCTCCACCACCACTTCCCATGTCACACCTTTCAAATTCCTCTGATCCATGTCGCTCTGTATTTAATTCAACAGGTCATACAGAATCACAGGTATGGTTTCACAACTTTCACTTATTTTACTATTTAAATAACAGTGCATCAAGAATATAAAACTAATGATGTCCTTTCTACTCGGTTCTTTTGCAGTGTATGAAAGAAAACACACTTCTCCCTATGGTTCAGCCCTTGGCTGCACCAAGTAGTAATAAGCAACCTATTAGTGACTATCATGTTCCAGAATATAGAGAAATGCACGTGCCAGAGTCTACTTGCTCTTTCAACAGTTTCCCCGTACCACCTCCCATAAATTATCGGCATTCTGATGGTGTTTCTATGCATGATAGAAGGCATTCTATAAGGCCGCCTCGCCATGTGCCGTCAAATCAATTTTCCTTTGTTCACGGGGAACAGCATGTGAGACATCGAAGGGAGGTTCCACCACCTCCTCCTTACTCCAATAGGCAACACTTTGTGGAAAACATGGAGAGAGAGCACTTCTATCATAATAATCATGAAAGATTTAAACCACCTCCATATGATTACCGAGAGAGATGGGATGCTCCCCCACCTTATCCTGGTAAGATTGGGATATATATGCTTATTTTGATGGTGGTACTGGTATATTCATATTGATTGCCCAAGTGATGGTTTTTTCTTTTTTGTTGATATGTATGTTGAATTTTTTTTTTGTTGGGTAGGTCCTATGTATCATGACGATGATATGCCTTCCCCATATGGGTGTCATCCATGTGAACCACCTAGAATACCAGATCATGGGTGGAGATTTCCTCCCCGGTCAATGAATCACAGGAATAACATGCCATTTAGACCACCCTTTGAAGACGCAATTCCAGCTACAAACAGAGGTTCATACCCCTTACCACTATTTTCATGTATCGTGTTAATTTGTTATTAGTTGATTTTTTGGACCCTTAGACTTATTTGGAAATTATTGGAAAATTTTGTTTGCACGGCCTCTATCATGATAATTCTTTATTAGTTGATCATTTTGGACCTTTGACTTTGAAATTACTGAAAAATTATGTTTGCATGTCAGGTCCAAGCTTTTGGCGGCCTAGGTGATAGCAACCAAGGATCCAAGTCTGGTATGCTTCTGATTAACTGTTGAGTCCTTCGACTATTAGTGTTTGTGGTACTCATATTTCTCTCAATTGCTAGGTATAACGACCTGAACTCTGGCTTTGTTTTGTGTTTATGGTCCATCATTCTGTACATGCAGGACTCTTTTGAGGATGATTCAACATAATCTGCACAGGACATGTGAATGATCTGCTAGATTTGTTGTACATATGTATTTAAGCCTGTTCTGCAGAATGCAGGGCAGGAGTCAGTGTAGAGTTGTTGGAGAGGTGTAACTTTAACTTAGGTTGTGTCAAAATTTTCGCCTGCTAAATGTTATAATTTATTTCATGGAAGCCCTTATAGAATTTAGATTGGTACAGTATATATAAAATTTCATTGGATTTTTCCTGAAATTGTTCTCAATACAAGGAAAAACTTCTCTGCCAACTCAAATGTATTCTCCCATTCATTGTTTGCTTTGATATTTAGTATGCCAACACAAACTGTGTGCATGGGCCCTCTTACATAAAACTGCGTGGGGTAGTGGTTTGTTAGTGAGATTTCCTCGAGAATTTTAGTTAATTTCATGTAAACGGCTGCATTGTTCGATGTCTGTTATTCATATCGCTCCTATCAGTGTTGTTTAGTCACATTGGTTGAGAGTAATATGGTAATCGATGACGTACTTTGTGTCTAAATTAGGAGTGATATGACTAACCAAAATGGGTCTTACCTTGCTTGAAGTTGGTCCACGTATTATCCTGCTAAACTTTTTGGTTCAGGCTACTTAAATTTTGGGATGGATCTGATGTTGAGCAAGTGGTAGAGTTTGATGTTGAGCAAGTGGTAGAGTTTGCTAAAAGGACGTTGATAAACGTTGGCCGGTGGAACATCTTCAACTTTTTGGTTGTTATTGTTAACACATATGCTTTTTGTTTAATTTTGATATAATTTTTTTGTCTGATAACAATTATTCGTATGTAATTTTTTTTTGAGAACGATATGAGTAGCCGAAACGGGTGGTACAAAGCTTGATACCTGAGTTAGGCACTTGCAACTTTCCCGGACGTAATTTTGGGTTTTTGAGAATTAATTATACATTAACCAACAAAAAGAAAGTCAAAAAACATTATCCATACAAAATGTATTAATTTCCCCAAAAAAAAAATCAAAATATTATTACAGGCAGACAATATCACTGTGAAGACGAACCCCTTCTACCCCTACGAGAATGGTGAAAGAATGTGTATACCTTGAAATGATCTACTGTGGACTTGTGTATACCCTGATTTTCTGTCTACTGTGGACTTGTGTGTTAATAGGAGCTAATTTATGTGTTTGCCTTGAAATAATCTAAACATACTCATCTGTCGCAGGACCCTCTCTGGGAGGTACCAAACCCTAGTTGATCCACATTTGATCAATCTGGAGTACAAGTTGATTGGCTGAAGAGGGAAAACATATCGGTGCTCCTCATATCGCCCAGTCCACATCGTGTGGAAGTGGAAGTAACCGATCATCTGCCTTCCGACCCTTGTCTGTCATTTGGTAGGAACAATTTTCGTGCTCGTGGCAAATGCTTCTCATACCTAACATCTTTCTCCCTGCCAATGCCATTAAGGTGGTGGTAAGTTCAAGCCTATATAAAAACATTAGTAAATAATAATGATATAAATATAAGTAAAAAATTAATTTTCAAAATTTTAAAATAAAAATAAATGCTTGGTTACCTGAAGCAGTGTAGCATAAGTGCGTAACTTGCCAAATACTTACACTAAGGGAAGATGACGTTGCTCAGCTTCCTGTAGAGAAATGACAGTGCTGCAGCTCCCCAAGCATATGTGTTAACCAACTCAATGTCCCTTAAGTACATAAGGTAAGTGATGTCAATGTAGTTTTTCGATTTACTTGAGAATATGGTAATGTCAACAACATACAACAGGTATGTCCTAACGGCGTAGTCCCGGTACATATGCATGCTTGCCACATCTCTGACCCACTCAGCCTGACGTGCAGCTCTCAGGTTGCTGCCTATGAGGCTCTTCAAGTATGTAAATCAGGCATGAGCCCCATGGTCTAAGTTACTTCCTTGTCGACGACAGCAGGACTTTAATGAAGATAGGTTACCATAAATTGAATACCATCAACTTTACTAATGATGTCGTGATGTTCAAGATAGCTTATCACCCCATGATTCTACAAAACCATAAACATAACATACTTATCAGACAATTAAACCATAAACAGACAAATGAGATAATTAAATCATATTTACACAATTAGTTTTTAATTAGACAATAAAGTAACTTAAAAATTTATGTATCTTGCAATGTGGCCCCCGTACTTAATCAATATGGATTTATCAGAATAGTCTCCGAAAATATGTCTGGATCCGTCTGACCCTTAAATGGATTATGGAATTCCAGTATATCTGATCCTCAACCTCCGCCTCATCCTCCGCTGCCTCCAGCTCAGGCTGAGCCTCCTGCATGTCTTCATTTGGCATCTCGACCTACAATGGCTCAAGATCCAAAGGTTCATCGTCATGAATCTCGGGCTCAGCTTGGCGCCGACTGTGACATCGAGGCCTATGCGCACACTTCGCGTCCCTTTCTCTCATAACAAAGGTATTATTCCCTTTAACACGCCTACCTAAATTAGTTATATGTTCCATGTCTGCATAATAAAATTACAGTAGTTCAATACAATTGCATACCATATATAATCAATTGAATCAACCAAAAACCAACAATAGCAGAAACGTTCACATTGAGCGAGCAACTTATACATAGTTCGCTTTCTAGAAAGCGAAATGGACTAGCCAGTAAGAAGAAAAAAACGCAAAAAAACTTGTGGATTCACTGAAATGTGAACTTACCTCTTGTTTGATGCTTTGTTTTTTACTTCTTAGGTGATTTTGACCACCAATGAGCAGCAAACCGTTGATTTTGGTGATGTTTTAGTGTTTCGAGAGAGTTTTAGAAGGGTTTCTCGTTTTCTACAAAAATGTTCAAATGAGGGGAAAATGTGAGACACGCTTTATATAGGAGGTTCGTTTGCATCCCACAAAGCGAACGAAAAAATGCGTTCACCTTCTAGGATGCGAACGTGTTTTTTTTCAAAATTTGCTTTTGAGGGTGACCAAACAGTTACATTTTTTTTATACACTTGCATTCTATAATGCGAACAATGCTCACATCCTAGATTGTGAGGGGATTAGTTTGGTATTTTCAAGGGGCTCGAAAAGTAAAAGTTTATTTCCTCACCCCCGGGCCGAGAGTAGGGTTGAACATCAACCAGTTTTAGAACGAAAAATATCAAACCATTTAAATTCACAACCACTTACTTTAGGTTCAATATCGACTGTTTGCGTCCTCAATTGTTAGCCATATAGGTGACAGGTAGAATAGGTCGGGTGATATTGGTTAGATTGAAATCATGGTAGTCAATCGCGCGCGATCCCGGTGACACGGCGCGGTGCGGTGGCCAACCGCTACGGGAAGGCTCGGAGCGGAGCAGCTCACCTTCTCGGTGGGATCCCGGGTTCTCAATGGATCGGATCTGTGCGCGGGTCGCATATATCCATCGCGGGATTGGACCGGGTTTTAAAAATCATGGGTTTTTTGGAATTTTATTATTTTAGTAAGGGCATATTTGGTATTTTACATCTTGTTGTTCACAAGATCACAAACGTAACCCTAGCAGCCGCATCAATTCACGATCTATTATTTTCTTCACATCAAAATAACGATCCAAAATCAAAACTTCATCGTACTTCATCAAAGCTTCATCATCTCTCCAAACTTCACCAAGGTTGGTTCTGTTTCTTTCATCATCTCTACTTCATCATCATCAACTCTGTTTTTTTATTTTTTTGGTTCTATTCTCTCTACTTCATCATCATCAAATCTGTTTCTTTCTTCTCTACTGCTCCAACTCTGTTTTTTTTTTGTTCTAATTTTTGTGGGTTATAAATTATTTTTTTGAAGCTCTGATTTTTGTTCTAATTAAACCACTTTATTTCTTTTATTTTTTTCAAGCTCTGATTGTTGTTCTAATTAAACCACTCTGTTTCTTTTATTTCTTTCTAATTTCTATTCTAATCTAATCTCTATTATTTGTTCCTTTCTCTTCAAGCTCAGTTTTTTTTTTCTTTCTATCTTCTAATATCTATTTCATTCTGTTATAGTTTAGAATTTGTCAACTATGGCATCATCTTCAGCAATACCATCAATCTCAGAAACTGTGCAGCTAGTTATGTGAGGCATACACCTGGTGGTGACAACGAAGACATAGCTTGGAAATTCAACCATTGGAAGGACCTGAACAAAAAAAAAAGTGTGACATGTAATTTATGTTTACTCACTTCTACCGGAGGAATTAGTAGAGCAAGAAAACATCAATTGGGAATACCCGGAGAAGTTATTGCTTGCAAGAAAACACCAGCAAAAGTGAAGGTAATTTTGCGGGCAGATTTAGATGAAAAAAAAAAGAAAAAACAAGGATTAGAAGAGGTTGAAGTGAAATTAAATGAAGATGTTCATTCTGACATAGCAGAAATAAGGAGGATTCGAGATGGAAAGAGGCCAGCTGACTCCTCTTTACCGGCTACCAGTTCCAAGGCTTCAAAAGGTCCCATGGATTTATATGTTATGGACGCAACTATTGGAAAAGAGTCGAGGCAGACCAGCATACAAGATTCTAGTGCTGAGAAAGAAGCAAGGGCAAGAACCATACAATATATTGCTCGATGTTTTTATAAAGGTGGAATTGCTTTTAATGTTACAAGATTAAATGCTTTCAAGTTGATGGTTGAAGCGATACGAGCCTATGGTCCTCATTTGAAACCTCCAAGCTACCATGAAATGAGGGTTCCGCTCCTTCAAATTGAGTTGGAACATACAAAGAAATTGTTGAAGAAACATGAAACAACAAGGGCAAAGTTTGGATGCACAATTATGTCAGATGGTTGGACAGACAGAAAGGGTAGGACTTTGATGAATTTCTTGGTGAATTCTAATGAAGGAACAATGTTTGTGAAGAGTGTTGATGCTACTGCATACACAAAAACTGGAGACAAGTTGTACGAGTTATTGGACTCATTTGTTGAGGAGATGGGTGATGAGGATCGCGGAGCGGTCGGAACAAAAACAAGAGTCGTGATGGTGGATATGGTGGGAATACGCCACAATCGGGGTGGAAAACCGATTGATAAGTTGCGAGAACGCCACAACCAGCTATGGAGGCTCCGGTTGATGAGTCAAGGATTAGCGCCACGGCGAACCGATAAGCTAAAATTTAGGTTCATAAAACCAAAGAGAACAAATCTCATATTTAATTATATTCCAAGTTGTTTTTGAGAAGTACATGAGAGTACTATTTATAGCATATGCTTACATAGTAGGATTTATTGTCCACTACCATACATTCATCATAGTGAGGCGGGTGGAAAAATGTGCGAGCGGAAAACACTCGCTAGACAGTAAAGTCGCCACCGAACTTTATTTATTCCCGGAGGAAAAGGAAAATATCGATAAAACCTTAAAAGCAATGGAAAGAGGGTCATCGCAACCATTTCCAGGTTCGGGAGTCAATTATGTGAGGGGAAGGTATTAGCACCCCTCACATCCGTTGTACTCAACGGGAACCTTCTCGTTCATTTTAGGGTTAAAAAACAGTGTTTAATTTGCTTGCATGATTTTAATTAATTATTATATACAAAGGGGAAAAAGTTTGTTTTTTATTAGTGTGCTTGACAGGATGTATGAATCCCGCTCCTACGTATTCCCGGGTGCAATGGGAAATTCAAAGCTACACGCAGTTCTGGGTAGAAAATAATTGTTGGTTGGTTGATTTTATTTATGAAAATATGTTAGTCGCGTTTAGGCGAAAAAAGTTTATTTGATTTGAAAAATAAGCGCATGGGGACGCGAAAATAGTAAGGTTTGGTGTGTTGAAGTTTATTTTAATGTTTAGAATGATAACTACCCAAGTTACGAGCCATACGTCAAGAACCCGGGTAATCGGGAGAAGGAATGATATACACCAAACCATCTCTTTTTCATCCATTTATTTACCAAAAATTAATTGATATGCATTAATAACAACAAATAAAAAAAATAAATTATTTTTGTGTTTTTATTATTTTTTACAGATTGAATAAATTATACAAATAAAATGAAAAAAAAAGAAAAGATAAAACTAAATAAAAAAAAAACAGAGTCGGGTGCGGAAAATAAAATAAGAGGATGCAAATAGCAGCAAAAGTCAGGTCTGGCCCAAATAGGGGAGCCTAGACGCTGACCAAACAAAAAAACATGGAGGATGATCTCAGCCGTCTGATTTGATCAGACGGTCTTGATGAGATCCTGGTGATGGATGATCATGACTGTCTGATTAAGATTAGACAGTCTTGGCTTGATAACAGGGAAAGAAGTACTGTGGCTGTTTGATCAAAGATCAAGGGCAGATATGAAGTTGGCGCAAGGCAGGCACGATGCAGGCGCGCGCAGGGGATCGCATGCCATATATATTCCAAACCAACCGTATCCCTTTATTTTTTCCAGATTTTTCTCTCTCTTCTCTCAGCTTATCTCTCTCGATCTCTTTCCCTTCCTTTAGTTTTTTTTTCAAATCTTAAATCCAGTTACTCTAACAACAATCAACCAACACAAACATAAATCAATGTAAAAAGGTAAGGAACAAATCGAAAGCCAAAAACGCATGTATGAAAATCAAACCGAGAGAGAGAACGGCGAATGAAGGTTGGCCGACGAGAGAGAGAGAGAAAGCGATGGCCAGATGCGGTGGTGCGGTTTCGCGGCGTGCGGTGGTGCGGTTTCGCGGCGTGCGGTGGTTCGCTTTTGGCGTCGGACTCGTGGCTGGTAGCGGCGATGGCAATTTGCTCTTCCTATCCTTTTTCACCGATCTGCTTCTTCTCGTTCCAGTCCTTGCAAATTTGCCTTTTCTTTTGATTTCTGTTTTGGTTGTTGTTGGTGATGGGTCTGCAGGGTGGTGGTTATTGGTAGTGATGAGTTTTTGATGTTGATGAATTGATATTGAAGGTTGAAAAGAGGACTAGTGCTGGTGGCTGTTAGTATTTTGGAAACAATGGTGGTGATTGAATGGGAGGCGCAGACTGCAGTAGCAATGTTGCTACTTATTTTTTTTTTTGTGTTTTCTTGATTCGGTGATCTCTACTGCGTTTGTATTTTGGGTTCTCATCGCCTCCCTTTCCACAGTGTAGAGTCTTGAATTTATATGGGATTGGAATTTCAATTAGGTTTTGAAACCAATGTTGATTGATTGATTTTTGGAATGATATTATATGGCTTTTAACTTGAGTTATGATGGAATGAGAAAATTCCCCTTTGGTTTGATCCTGCCTTCGATACGTGTGATTCCTATTAACTTCTCCTCCTTCTTGTTTGACTTTGGGAATAATAATAATCAATAATAACAATGAGAAAAAAAAAAGAAAAAAAAAGAAAAAAAAAGTTACAAAAAAAAATGCAAAAATTTGGAAAAGATGGGATTTGATCCCAAGACCTTGCACTCACAACTCTTTGAACACTTTCTTCACTACCAAATGGGCTAACTCACATATTCAAAGAAAAATGCAATAGTAAACCATATGATAATAAAAACGGGCAAAATTTAGGGTACGACAGCTGCCCCTATTTAATTATATTTCACCCGGGGACATGATTGACGGCTGTCTTCATGTACTCATGGTGGAAAATAATTAAATACGAAAGGACCCAAATTTTGTCTAGGAAGGGCGTACTGGGACAGGACTCTTAAATTGCTAGCCAAACGGGGATAAGACTCTAAGCTGCCAGCGAGAATGACACTCTAAGTTGCCAGCCAAACAGGGATAAGACTCTAAACTGTCTGCGAGAATGGGACTCTATGTTGCAAGTCAACCGGGGATAAGACTCCAAATTAACAGCGAGAATGAGACTCTGAATTGCTGGCCACACCAAGATGGGACCCTAAATTTCGAAATAAGGTAGGACTCTAAAATATGATAGAACTCTGAAATGGCAAATAAGGTAGGACTCTGAACTTTGCAAAATAAAGTAGGACTCTGAACATTCCAAATAAAGTAGGATTCTAAAACCTCCAAATAGGGTAGTACACTAAAAATTTCAAATATGGTAGGTCTTCGAAACTTCCAAATAGGGTAGAACTCACATTGCTGAACAAGGTAGGACTCTGTACTCTGCCGCATAGGGTAAGACTCTGAAAATTCCAAATAAGGTAGGACTCTGAAAATTCCAAATAGGGTAGGACTCTGAAACTTGCAAATAGGGTAGGACTATGAAATGTCAAATATGGTAGGACTCTGAAATGTCAAATAGGGTAAGACTCTGAAATTGTCAAATAAGGATGGGACTCTGAAACTGCTAAATATGGATGGGACTCTTAAACTCTTAAATAGGGTAGGACTCTGAAAATTCTAGATAGGGTAAGACTCTAAAAACTACTAAATCGTGTAGGCCTCTAAACGTCAAATAGGGTAGGACTCTAAAACTTCCAACTAGGGTAGGATTCCGAACTATCAGTGATGATGGAACTCTAAATTGCCAGCGAAGACTGGACTTTGCAATTGTCAGCGAAGACTGCACTTTAAATTGTTAGCGAAGACTAGACTTTAAATGCCAATGAATATTGGACTTTGAAATTGTCAGCAAAGACTGAACTTTAAAATTGTCAGCGAAGACTAAACGTTAAATTGCCAACAAAAATTGGACTTTCGATTGTCAGCGAGGACTGAACTTTAAATTGCCAACAAAGATTGGACTTTAAATTTCCAATGAAGATTGAACTCTAAAAGGATTTGGTAAGTATGAATCTAGAAATGCCAACAAGGATGAGACTCATATAGAACTCGGTGGATAGAACTACAAAATGCCAACAAAGGCAGTGCTTCGGTAAGACTCTTGAATATCGGGAACATGAGACACTGAATTTCCATAGGCGTACGAGCCAAACAAAGGTATGTTGTCATTGGTGTGTGAACCACCCAATGATTGAAATATTGCCATATAAGATCTGGCTTTTCGAGTTTAGATTGAGTGTTTGTTTACTGAGAAAACTAACGAGTCTCTCTAGGGTAAGAGCCTCTCTCAACAGTAGTAATGGACCTCGACAAAAAACTAACTGGACTACCTTGAGTGGTCACAAAATGCTTACTTATGCTATGTACGGGCGTGTGTGTGTGTATGTATGCATGATTTTTTTTGGGATGATGTACTTGCATGATATGAATGCGTGATGCATGGCCGATGCATGAAATGTCGGCAAAGATCTGGTTTAGGGGTGTTAAGTGGCAAGGAATCGATGTCATGGTATATTGAATGGAATGGTATGGAGCTCTGGATGTAGGGAATGTCGGCGGGTATTGAGCTTTATGCGTGCCAATGAAGATTGGGCTTTTAGGGTGCCAATGAAGATTAGGCTTTGAGTGTGGCAATGATGATTGGAATTTTCGAGTACCAATAATGATTGGACTTTCGGGGTTACTGGATATGGTTCGGCGCACAATTTGATGTTAGAGGAATTCAAACATGATTGATGTAAGACACATGAATGATGATGAGTGCAATAAGATGCTTGATTTGATGCTAGAGTGATGCATGATGCACGATTATGATTTGAATGTATGAAAAGTTTCCCTGTTGGTGGGTACTGAAGTGTTTTGTAACAAGGCTTCTTGGCTAGCGGTTATGGGATATCTGGCTAGCGCACTCTCCCGACACCCATGTTGAACTCAAGGGTCGTTGATGCATGGCAAAGTTTACTTGAGCAGCTTGAAAGGATGGAGTGGACATGCCCCTTGTGTTGCCCATTTTGCCATTTTCTCTTTTTTGAAAATCCCTAACGTTTTCCTGGACCTCTCTTTCGAGTTTTCAGTCCACCGGGAGTGTATTTCCTTTTTTGGTGTCCCTAATTTTTGCCTGGACCACCTTTTCAGGTTTTCGATCCACCAGGACGCTCTCTATTGCCTAAGACGCCCTTTAGGGTTTTCGACTTAGCGAGCTTTTGACTTTGATTCTTCTTCTTTTTTTTTGTATATCTTTTTTATTGGGCATTTATTTTTGGTTGCATCAAGCCGTGAGCGAAGGCTCCTCTCCGTCAATGGGATAATAGATACAAGCTGCCCCAACATTTGAATCTTTGAACGGTATGCCCCATATTAAATCCTTAACCCGGAATGCCCCTATCACTTGTTGTTGAAAAACGTGCTCCTGATTGATTGACACTTTGAGGGCTTGACCCATTCTCAAAACATCTTGACCCCCGTAAACAACATCTCCATATGATCTGCCCCTTGTTTATAAGGATTTGCTCTTGATTGGTAGGACCCTTAGGTGATTTTCCCCTTGTTAGGAGTATCGTGTAATGATTCACCTTTTGATCAGACCCTTGTTGAAGTTCCCTCGATGCCAAGTATTGATTTGCGAGTGAAATTGTTTCTTTTGAAAAGTAGTTTTTGATGCAATGCACATGCAAGTTTTGAAATCAAAATTGTTTAGCTACGTACAATGGATGATATTTCGCCAGAAGATTAGCACAATTGAAAGTGATAGAAATGATAGAAAGATTGTCATTGATGATACACAAACATGAGGAGCCAGTCTAACAATTTTGCTGAATATGCTTTTATAGTCAACCTAGCTTCAATTAGGTCTTTTGAGTGTTGTAACGTGGTTTAGTTCACGGTTTTAAGAAACAAAAGATATAAGGCTCAAAATGTTATTTTAACCCTCCCAATCTACTTTGATGTTCTTCATTCTTAAGTTCAATTAACTCAACAGATGCCTTTGGTCGGCAAGAGAATCTTGTTAGTTACCCTGATGGAGGTAAAGACAATGGTCGAAGCACTGATGAGATTTCTGAGATGTCAGTCACTTCTTTTTCATCAACAAGCTTGTTTTCATTTTTATTTTTACTCCCTATTTTGCATGGACCAATTCTTTTGAATTTGCGGTCCATCGGGATGCCCTAATTTTTGCCTAAGTTTTTGCTTAGTGGGCTCTCTCATTTTTTTTGAACAGCTCTCATGAAATCTTGCTTTTAGCTCAGCAAAGTTATGACTGTCACATCAATGATTATGTGTTTTATCCTCTCATTATTCCCTCCATTTTGGATGGTGTACACGAGGGTGATAATGTGCTTAACCTCTTAATGAAGTGATTAATTGGGTTGATTCTCTTGCATCGGAATGCATCATTGAGTTAATTGTAAAACTACCCTTCCCCTGGTTAAGATTAAGGGTTTTTTAGCAAAATAGAAAGAACACCGTCTTCGGGCTCAAAGGGGTTGACTACGGATTATCTCCTTATATCTCCAGTGTTTGGGAAGTGAAACAATGCCTTACATCATCAACCGGGTTTTACTTATAAAAGCATATATCAGCAAATTCAAGTATTTGTTTACATCATCCTCCCCACCAAGTTTGTTAACATGTGAGAAGTGAAATGACAAAGCGAGAGATGGTATAAGAAAATAGTGAATACGAATGGATGAGATCCAAAAACATGCATGCGAATTTTATTAAAACACTTGATCAAAGAGTACAACTTCAAAAACTAATCAACGTCTTAGCAGAAAGGAAATTACAACTAGAAATGATAAAATTTTAAAGGGCCCTAAGGATGAGCCTCCTGGTTGATATGTTGATCTTACGAGATGCCCCTTCAACGTTCTTGCAAGCGTAATGAGGGACCATTCAAGAATGGGATTCCTCCTTGAAAGACAACAACTTGCAGTCGATGAGTTCTTGCACCTTATACTTGAAGGCCCTACAACTTTCGACGTCATGTCCGGGTGACCCAGCGTGATAGTCACAACTAGCGTTCACATCGAAACTAGGCGGGTATGGTAGTGTCGCGGTGACTTTTGGATATCGAGTTATTAATTAACTTCGAATCGCAAATTAATATTCCACCACCGATCTTTAATTTATCCGAGGGAAAGGGAAAAAGTTCGCAAAGACCCTATTTTTTAGAGAACAAGGTTCTGGGGTTTGTTATACGAAGGGAAGGTATTAGCACCCTAAGTATCTATAGTACTCTATAGGAACCTCTTGTTTTTATTTCTAACTTTGCGCTTTAATTTTAATTGCTTATGAAAATGTATAAGTGTGAAAATTAAAGTGATGATAAGAATGCTTAAAATGATGGAAAAGGAAAAAAAGTTTTTGTTGATTTTATTGATTGGAGAGACAAGTCTCATGCCTACGTACCCGAGGGATCAAACCACCGTAGTTCGGGGTAAAAGTTACGAGTAAATTTGTTTGTTTTGATTTTAAGGTTTTGAAAATGGTTTTAAAGACCAAAAGCCAAAAGTGGCAAAATGTGAGTTTGATTGATGTTAATTTGTGAAGAAAGTCTATATGGTTAAATTGATCGAAGTTTGATTATGAAATAAGACGCGGACACTTGGTTTAAAATCCAAGGTTTATTGAGAAAATGTTTTGAGTGATAAAAGACACTTGGTTTAAAATCCAAGGTTTATGCATGATTAAAGATGTATGAATGAGGAAAATGCACTTGGTTTAAAATCCAAGGTTTTTAGGCGAGAAAAAAGACACTTGGGTTAAAGTCCAAGGTTTTAGCGAAAAAAGAAGCCATTGGTTTAAAGTCCAAGGCACTTGGTTTAAAATCCAAGTTCGCGATAAAAAAAGACACTTGGGTTAAAATCCAAGGTTTTCACGATAAAAGACGCCGTTGGTTTAAATTTCAAGGCACTTGGTTTAAAATCCAAGTTCGCGGTAAAAAGACTCTTGGGTTAAAATCCAAGGTTTTCACGATAAAAAGAAACGTTTGGTTTAAAGTCCAAAGTTTGAAAATATTTGATGATAAAATGATTTTGATGCTTGACGATATTTGAAACTAAATTATTCGCATATTTTTGAAAGAGGTCAAGACCTCGTTTTTTGAGAATAAAAGTGACTAAATATTTTGATTGGGATATTGGGTTAAAATTAAAAGGTAGCGCGCGAAAAATGATACAAACGTCGCAATAGGCAAAAATAAGCGCGAAGACGATCCGTAATGATATTTTGATCAAAACGGCATCTTTTTCCTCAGAACTAATATTCTAACGATTTTTGCGGAAAGCGATAAATAAATATGCATGAGATGCAATTTTTTTATTTATAGTGTACACTTATTCGTAATTACATTCTAGAGTATTTGCAAGGAAAAATAAATATGAAATGAATGCAAGAGTATGCTATGCAATTTAATTTAAATTTACATCAAGTCCTAAAATACAATCTAATGTCTTTACAATACAATAAATAAATAATTAATTATGCAAAAAATAAAATAAAAAAAACATAAGGGGGTGCAAATAACAATTAAAACTGAAAAGGGGTGCAAAAAGCAACTCTGGGCCCAAGCCCAGCTGGGGGGCGTGGCCCAGAGAGAGATGTATGAAGTAAAAATGTGAAAATCAGATCAGAGCCGTCTGATTGATCAGACAGCTCTGATTTGATCACAGATAAAACATATTAGAGACGTTAGATCAAGATCAAGGGGATAATGGCGCGCAGGTGCACGATAAGGCTGTGCACCTGCGCGCACAGGATCAACAACAGGGTATATATACAAAACCCTAAAAAAATAGAACATAATTTCTTCTTCTCTCCTCTTTCACCCGCCGCGATACCTTCTTCTTCTTCTCAACCTCCGTTCTGTTTTTTCTTCTCATTTTCTTCCGGTTTCAAACCTTTCTCTCTCAAAACTCTAATTTCAAACATCAAACAACAAAGAAATAACACGAAATAAACAAATAGAAACCATAATAAGCCAGATCGGAACAATAGATTCAACCTTGTTCTTTCGAAATCCGCTTTCGTTTTGGTTCACGGTTTTAACTTCTTCTTCTTCTCCGTTTCGCTGTTTTGATTTCGCGAAGATTTGGTTTCTGGGTTTCGTCTTTGATGGATTTGGTAATGGATGTCTGATTGGAAATGATTTGTGGTTTTCTGGATTTCGGGTTAATGATGAACGGAGGTTTTGGTGATGGTTTGATGTTATGGGTTCTGGATTTGTTTGTTGTTATGATGATGATGATGAACAGATGAAATGGATTTCTGTTTTCTGGGTTTTATTTGATGAATTTGATTTATTTTTTATTTTTGATTGGAAGAAATTTTTTTTGCTGCGGCTGATCTGAGATCCTTTTTCCTCCTGGGAACTGTGCAATTTGTACTGTGTCAGACCTAGGGTTTGGCAGATGAATTTTCCCCATTTGGACAAAAATGCCCCTTTGGGCCTGGACAAAAAACACCTGATCTGGACTTCTATAAAAAAATTGGCAAAAACACCAAAAAAGGAAAATATACAAATAAACAATTAAAATAGAAAATAATAATATATTAATAATAATAAAAAACGAAAATGAATAAAAATAATAAAATAAAAATCAGAAAATAATAAAAAATAATAATAAAAGGAAAATAAAATGTAACCAAATGAGGTATTTTAAAATACCTCTCTGCCGAAATTTCGTCAGAAACGAACAAAGAAAAATCCGTCGTAAAAAGACGCATAAAAGCGATTGGTCAAAAAATGGGGTATGACAGGTAGCTTCGCAGGGGGGAGGGGTCTCGGCTCAACCATTCCTTTCTGGATTAAGTACGGCAAGATTTGACCATACGACATGGGTATAGGATCAAAGCGTACTTGATCGAATGACACATTCTTTCTTTCAAGACTAGGTGGATCCTTTTGTTGATGCACGTTTTGTTGTTGCCGATGATTATGTTGAACGGCATTAGCCTCGCCTTCTTTCTTCTTTGGGTCATTGTTAAAGAACTTCTTTTCCCCAACCTGATTATTGGAGGCGTCTTGTATTTTGCCGCTCTTCAACCCCTCCTCTATTCGTTCACCGATTACAACCATATCAGCAAAGCCTGATGAAATGCTCCCTATCATTTTCTCATAGTAGGGCCCTTGCAGAGTGCTCATGAACGTATCGACCAATTCCCTTTCTAAAAGCGGTGGTTGCACACGAGCAGCAAGTTCCCTCCACCTTTGAGCATACTCTATGAAAGATTCACCACTCTTCTGAATGAGGCTCTGCAATTGCATCCGATTAGGAGTCATGTCTAGGTTGTACTTATACTGTCTCATGAAGGCATCTGCGAGATCTTTCCACGTCTGGATTTGTGTTCTCTCCAGTTGCATATACCAATCCAGTGATGCCCCACTTAGACTATCCTGAAACACATAAGCTTCTCATCAGTGGCATGTGCAGCCATTTTCCTGCAGAACATCTTCAAATTCAATATAGGGGTTAATTTGAATATTTTGAAATATATTAGAGGAAAGAATTTCAAATTCCTAGCTTTTAGGTGTCATTTTGAAATTCCTTAAATTTATCTTAGACAAAATACTCCACAAATTCCTTTCATTTTAAAATTTTTGCAAGTTTATTATCCAAACAAGAGAATTTAGATAAATAATTTGAATTTCCACAAAAAATTACTTCACCTCAAAAAATTCACATTAAGAGAATTTTGAGTGTGTTAAGTTATATAAGTTTCTTTTGACCCACTTGATATATACTTTAAGAGGGTGAAGCATATAATTTTTTTTTCAATTTTTACATTTCAGATTAATTTTGAATTTATTTATAGTGTCTTCTTAGCTGATTCATAAATTTTAATATTTTTCTTTTAATTATTTTTAAATATATACAAATTAAAAAATCGTAGCGCAGGATATTGTAATGTTGATGTAGCATATCCACTGTTCTTAGTCTCTGACTTTTGAAGTATACTTAGAATACTAAATAAATTAATGAATATATAAACTATTTTTATAATTAGATTTGTTTCTTCCTAATCCAAAATATAAGATCATGGTAGCCATGTTATGATTCCAGGGTGTAAAACTGAGCAATCAATAGTTTTAAAAACATGAAGTGCGCAACATTGTTTGTTTCATTGATGAAATAAACATGTTGGTTGTGATCATGTTAGAAAAATAAAGTTTGTTAAGATATTGGTAACTGTTGATTCATGTTAATCAATTAATTAATTGAAAAATGTTGGAACAGAAACTATTTGTTGACTTTATCATAAAAAAGATAGGACTATACTATATACAATATTATTCATATAATGCTATAAATAATGGAAATGTGTGCTATGCAAGACACAAACACAAAACAAAGTTCAACTCTTGCATATAAATTTGGAGAAAAGAAAGAGTAATAATAATAAGAGTGTTTGTGTTTAGCTCTTGAAGACAAAGAGAGTAATGGGTGCTTCACAATCAGTCTCAGAAAATTCTATTCATGAATTCAAAGTCAAGGTATGTATAGCTATATATATTAGGGTTTATTTGTGGTATAGTTTCCAGCAAAATGAGCTCTGATAATATAGAATTCAGCCGCGAGGTAATTAAAGTCTAACTAAAAATTATTCCCACCAGAGATCGAATTCGAGTTCTCTGAAATGATTTTTCCTAAAGATGCTCATTAATCACTTGAATCAAACGTCTTAGTTGATATATATATTAGGATACTCACCAAAACAGGACCATTATCATTGTTAACAACATATATTGCAACATTAAATAATATATGTTCAAGATAATTACACATAAACAAAAGATAAATGCATAATAAATCGTGTCGCTAAACCGATCTATTGGAGCAGGATGCAAGGGGCAAAGATGTGGACCTCGGCAAGTACAGGGGGAAAGTTCTTCTTGTAGTTAATGTTGCTTCAAAATGGTTATTATTTTCACTTTATAATAACTCTACTTCTTTTTGTGTTTTCTCCTTAAGTGGCTAACTAATTCATGCATGTTTAAAAATAAAACAGTAACTTTGCAGATGCTAATTACACTCAGCTAACTCAGCTTTACACCAAATACAAGGAGATAGGTATGTATTTTATTATCTATAATAATTAATTTGTTCCATAAATGAAAAAAATATGTCGTCATTTGATTCATATAGCGGACTCCACTTAATTTTGGTTGTTAAGATAAAACTTAGATTCATGTTCAATAATTTCACCTAGTTACGATGTTTGACCGCCAATCTTGATTGGACGGCCTAAAAAAATACACATTTAATTTTTATATAATAATTTCAAAATTACTAAGATTAAATTAGAATTGTCTGATCTTAATCGAATAGACACCGTTTAATTGATATGAGTTGAGAATTAATATTAATTATGTTAATGTGATCAGGTTTTGAGATATTGGGATTTCCATGCAACCAATTTTTGAGGAAAGAGCCAGGGACTAGTCAAGAGGCACAAGATTTTGCCTGTGACAAATATAAGGCTGAGTATCCTATTCTTGGAAAGGTATATAAGATATGCTTCTTGTTTGTTTGTATAGGCAATTTAAACTCATTAGGTCATTAATTATTAACTTTAGTGACTAAATTTAATTTTATATTTAGATACGTGTGAATGGAAAAGATACAGCACCTGTCTATAAATACCTGAAAGCACAAAAATGTGGAAGTTTGGGATCAAGAAGAATAAAGTGGAATTTCACTAAGTTTTTAGTTGATGAGAAAGGCCATGTCATCCAGCGTTATAGTCCAACCACCCAACCATTGGCCATTGAGGTACTTTTTCTCATCTCTATAAATATATTAATTATTCAATTAATCTAAAAAATAAATTTTTTATTGTATATGAGACTAGAAGAAGTATACATTTATAGTTTCCGTAAATTGTTTTTTCTGGAATCGGTCTTTATAAATTTAAAAATTATTTCTTACTCACTCCGTCTTAAATTATAAGGGAAAAAATCTCATAATGGAAAAAATCATTTTCAAGGATATTTTTTCCTTATTCTCATAAAATTAAATGCACATTATATTTAATTTTCTCTCTGTCCCCTTTTCTCAATAAATAACAACCAATAAAAATTATTTTTAGATCTTCCCATGCAACATATTTCAAAGAAAATCTAAAAAAACATATTTCAAATTATCATGTTTTAGTATTTCTTAATAAATGTGTTTTTTTTTTCTCTTATAATTTGGGACGGAGAGAGTACACCTTAATTAATGTCAGTTTATTGTATATTGTTGCCATGATTATATTGGATCATCTATGATATCAAGGACTGAAAAATCAATTGTTTTCTGAATTTGCATTAACTGAAACTAAAATAATTTACAAAGACTAAAACAAAAATTTTTAGGGTTAAATGGTGTTTACCCCCTGCAAAGTAGGCGAGTTCTGGATTACCCCCCTGGAAAAATTTTCGTTTAGATTCCCCCCTACAAAATATAATTTTCTGGATTCTCCCCTCAAATGCACATCGTGGCAGCTGACTGTCATAGAATCTCCACGTGGCGTTGCCACGTAGGAAATTTTAATTAAAATAAATAAATTAAAATGCCACGTCATTTTTTTTTAACTCAAATTTTTTTTTTTATAAATCAATTTTTTTTTTAACTCAAATTTTAATTTTTTTTTATCCCCTTTTAAAAAAAATTAGCGCATTTTAAAATATTAAAATTTGAGTTAAAAAAAAAAAATTGAGTTAAAATTTGGTAAGATTATACTATAGATAAAAAATAAATGTTGAATACTATATATAATATATAAGTGACTCATAAAATAATGACTTCAAATTGCACCAACACTAATTGCATATGAGTATTTGTTAACATTGTAAATTCACTTTTAGGATGATATTTTATGCACCCACATTCTTTAAAACAAATAAATTTTCACGCACCATTGTCAACCAACACTTTCTTCTTTTTTATTGGATGTCTCACGCTGATTCTCTTCTTTAACATGGCCGTGTTGTTTACTCTCCTCTCTTGCGGTTATCAGTTGCCGCCTTAAGATTACCACCATCACCATTGTAGCCCATCTTTTCCTTTATTTTTCATAATTCATATCACAATTATTCCATTTCCATGTGAAAGAAACAAAAAAAAAAAGTAAAACATTCTTACCAAATTTTAACTATAGTATAATCTTACCAAATTTTTATCTATAGTATAATCTTACCAAATTTTAACTCAAAAAAAATTGAGTTAAAAAAAAAAAAAAAAAGTTGAGTTAAAAAAAAATGACATGGCATTTTAAAATTTTTTTTAATTAAAAATTTCCTACGTGGCAGCGCCACGTGGAGATTCCGTCTGCCACGTGGAGATTCTGTGACAGTCAGCTGCCACGGTGTGCATTTGAGGGGCCGGGGAATCCAGAAAATTATATTTTGTAGGGGGAATCTAAACGAAAATTTTTCCAGGGGGTAATCCAGAACTCGCCTACTTTGCAGGGGGGTAAACACCATTTAACCCAAAAATTTATAATTACACGACTAAAATTGTTTTTAAATCTATTTTAGTTATTTATTATGTATATTTATATATACATGAGAAGTTAAATTAATTCACATGTTGCTTTGTCATCTTTGACAGGATGATATCAAGAAGGCATTGAGAGTGGCTTGAGAGACTCTCTACAATTGCTTGTTTCCCAAGAAAAAAATTATGTTTATTTTAATTTGTGTATTTATTGCATATATTCACGTCTAAAGTTTAATATTGTTCGGTTGTTTGAATATTTTCTTTATATGTTGAGGTGGATGCTAGTAGAGAAATTTATTCAATTTGTTTATTTTGTAAACTAAACATCACCATGACCATACTTGGTTGAGGTAGTGGAATTATTTACAAGTTATTGCAATAAAATGTGTTTCATTTTCACTTGTCAAAAATAATTTTGTACTAACTATTATTTACATTAATTCCAACTGTTTACCTAAGTAAAGCACATTCTAAATTAAAGTTGTCACATTTTAACATAGTTATTATACATCATCCTAATGCCCCTGTCATGAAAGAAATTTTGTGGCAACCTCCTTTGGCCAACTAGTTAAAATGTAATATTGACGGAGCTGTAAATGGCAATCCATGTCTTGCTTCACGTGGTGGAGTTTTTAGCAATCAGGATGCAGACATGATATTTTGTTTTGTTGAGCCTTTGGCCGGGTATGTCTACATCCTTTCTAGCTGAACTTTGTGGTGCTATGGCTGTTGAGGTAGCTCACAACAAGAACTGGAAGAATTTTTGGATTGAAACAGACTCAATATAGACTCAATATTGGTTGTTCTTGCTTTCCAAAATTTGAACTCTCCTGTTCCTTGGAGACTAAGGAATAGATGGCATAATGTGAAGCTTCTATGCAGTCAATTGAATTGTTTAGTGTCACATATTTATAGAGAAGGGAATCAAGTGACTGATTTTCTTGCTAATTACGGTTGTTCAATCCCCACTCTTACCACTTGGCTTGATGTTCCTGTTTTTATTAAAGATAGCTTTGACAAGAACAAGTTAGGCATTCCTAGTTTTCGTATTTGTAAATCTTGAAGGAGTTTTGGTCTATGTCCCCTCCTTTTGTTTTGTTGATCCTTGCTTAGTTAATATATTTTGGGTTTGTTAGCATTTTGCTAACAACCTTCTTTTGGCATAAAAAAAAATAGAGTTGTCAATTATTTTGGCAAAAGAAAGTGTAAGCAAATATGTTGTGAACTTGTGATCATACTGCAATTAAGAAGAATAATTGATCACAAAATATAAGATTAAGGTTTAAGTTTCATGTTACGTCATGTAATTATAACTTTTTTTGTTTTGTTTTAGTTGATTTAACTTTTTTTGTTTTGATTCAGTCCTATAAATTATAAAATTCTTGATTTTAGTACCTGTTGTCAGCTTATTAGATCACATGACATGATTTTATTGGGCCATATATGATATTAGAGATTAAAAACAACAAATTTTAAATTTACAAGTACTAAATTAAAAAAAAAAAACTTGTAGTGACTAATGCTTAAAAAAACAAAATTAATATTTAAACCTAAGATTAATGTGAACATGATGATTTGGTATTAATGAAGAACAATGATATGATTGCACAAGACTCCAATTAAGGTGCCTAGCTTTAGACACTAAGAGCATCTTTAATCAGACTGAATTAATTGAGTATACTAAATTATTTTTTGTGAGTCCAAAGTGAGTCGTAGGATTTAAGAAATTTATAGCTGACTTTTGTAGTTTTTACTTTAATGGTGGTTGTTTATAAAAAACCAAAACTTGACCCCACATGGTTGTATTTTTTTATTTGTAATTATGATTAGCGTTGATTCAAATTTAACATTAACTTAATTATTTTGGACAAAACGCATAAAAATATTAATTATTTTTGGAAAGAAAAATATTAAATTTGAAAAATAAAAATTAATAAATTTCATCTAAAGAAGTTGTAAATAATAATAAATATATAATATAATAAAATTTTAAATGATACAAAATACACAAAATTACTACTACAATATTTATAGAAAGGTAAAATAATGATAAAAATATTAAAGTAACCGTTTGAAAAAATTATGGTTGTTGTTTGTCACTTCAATTTAGCCATGATGAATGAATAAAATAATAATTATTTGGCTTCAATTGTTACTACTTAATGTTGGCTAGTTAGCTCACGTGAAGAAAAGTTAGAGCACTTACTTTACCATGTCACACCTTAATATTGCACATTCCTTATTGCATGTGTTTGTTACTATCAACTTGGGTCTTAGATGACCTGCACTAATGTTGCTCTAAGTTTTAAGTTTGATTCTCTATAAGTTGAATGTAATAATAGAATAACAGCAAATTTCTTTTAGTGTGTAATTAGATAGAGTAATTTTATATGAAATATATAACTTAGACAATTTAAATAATTCAATTGAATTTTCTTTATTTGTATTTGTATGCTTTTCTACATTAAATATAGGTCCGATCCAACAATAAGGTAATTCAAATAAAAACTTTAGGCCTTCAATAGAGTTATAAATGAGTCGTTTGCTTAATTCTTGTTAAAGTCAATTTTTTTAGGTATTTCCCTTTTAATTTTTTATTTACAAAAAGACATTGTTAAATTAAAATAAAAGTTCCATGCCCTTTTCTCTTGTCTTCTTTTAGTTATATATGTCAAACTCATGCCTTCATATTTTATTTCTTGGGCCAAAGTTAGCCCTATTTTATTTAGGCCTGTCCAATTTGGTTGATTCATTCGAGAATGATTCATGAATGAAAAATTAAGGGATATAGCTTTGTGAGGAAACAAATATAATTGATGAGGCAGCGGTGGTGTTTAGTGGGTAGTTGGATGCAAATTGCAATGGTTTTGAGGGTTGTGTGATCAGTAACAGAAAGTGGAGATTAGAGAAAGAGAAAATCTTTAACAATAATGAGTTTAATATTATTTATTTTAGTTTTAATGAGGTGTAATTCTTTAATTAGTTGTGTGTAAGTAGGGATAACAATTTGACCCATACCCAGTGGGCACCCGCAAAAAATACCCACAATGGGTAGGGTAAAAACCCGCATTTTGGGTACGGGCATGGGTATGAGTAATTACCCGCAAAACATGAGCGGGTATGGGTGCGGGTACGGGTACCTTAGTACCCACCCCACCCCATACCCACATACTATATATTTATTTATTTTATTTATATTATTATATAATAATATAAGTATATCAATTTAAAAAAATACAACACTATTAAACTATTACACATTTTTAATAATAATGTTTATTTATAAGATAATACAAACAAGTACCAACCTCATGCTAAATTTCATATCTCTATTGAATTATTCACATTGTGATTGTATTATCTAGGTTCATATATAATACAAACACAATGTGGACAGAAAAGAATTACCATAACGAGGCTTGGAGTATCTAAAACTAAGTCCAGCGAACTGGAAGTCTCTTCAGACTCCCTCATTACTTGGCTATCGAAGTGGACTTGTACATTGATAGCCTTTCACTAATTCAACAGAGATATGAACTTTAACATGAGGTTGGTACTTGTTTTGTTTATAAATTTCATGAGTCAACATTAAACTCTTTGAATTTTTTTTAATATCATTAAAACGATATGATATTTTAAAATTGAACGATTTATTATTAACAAAAGTGCGGGTAACGGGTACGGGTATGAGTACTTAGGTACCCATAGCATATGGGCACGGGTACAAAAGTTGTTACCCACGCGGGTATGGGGACGGGTACGGGGATTTTTTCGAATTGCGGGTATGGGGATGGGTACTATGGTACCCTACCCATACCCTACTCATTGCCATCCCTATGTGTAAGAATGAGGTGTTAGGTGAGTATCCATGCAAAAATTTCTCACGATAAAATAACTAGATAAACCCGTGAGCATAATTTTTTATGTTAAAAAATTCCATTGGTATTCAATCAAGACTTTTATAAAATCAAATCAAATCTTGTGGTATTCAATTAAGACAATTAAATTTTTTTTTTCAGGGCAATGAAATCCGCTGTTATTCGATTGAGATTTCTCATGACTTATAAAATGTCACTTGGTATTCAAAAATCAACAGATTTTGGTGGATTCTTTGATGTAGTGGATTTCGTGAGACTTTTTAGTTAAAAATACACTTGAGAGACTCTTCCAACAATCTCACCAAAAACCTTGAGACTTTTTCAAACTCTCAAAGACTTTTTTCTGTCAGAGTTCACCCTACCATAATTTTTCTTCTTCTTTTCTTTCTTCACTTGCTTATCAAATATGGTTTTTGCAAGTTTTCTTTTTGAACAAATTCTGCTACTTTTTTTTCATATTGGATTCAACACTTTTGTTATTTTTTGTTTTATTCCGGCCATTGAAGCGAGTTATGTAGTTGGTTAACAATCAAAAATTACATTTTTTTATATATACAATCGGTAATCGGTTATTCACTTGCTCCATATGCTTTTATTTTCAACATCGTACGTAAGAAAAACACAGAACTTTTCATCGTACTTTTTTTGTTGTTGTATTGAATTTCCAAAAAAGTTTTTTTTTTGTTGTTGTTTTGGATTCCAAAAAAATATTTTTTTTCTATTTATTACTCTTATAACTTTTTTTATTAAAATTTATTGAGTCTTTTGAAATTTTCCTAATATATAAAGTATTATGAAATCTTGATTGTAAAAAGTTTTTTTAAAAAAATCTCTCAAAATCTATTCAAATCATGTGTTAAAATCTTGATTGTAAAAAAGTCTTTTGAAAAAAATCTTTTAAAATCTCACAAAATCAATATAATCCCACAAAGTCTTTTAAAATCTTCAAGATTTTTTTTGTCAAAATAGTCTTTCAAAATCTCAATTGAATACATCCCTTAAGTGAGTAAAAATATAAAAAATTATATGTATAGGGACTAAGATTTGACTCAAATTATGTGTATGGACGGTTATGGCTCTTGATATCACAATGGATGGGTGTTTCCACCGCCTTTCTGGGTGATATTAGCGCTCACTCAACTCAATTTTGTGGTTTGTTTTCTTCTCAGAAAAATTCTTTTATCGGTCTTACAGTTATTTGGGTTGCGACTCTGTACGTGATCTGGAGAGATAGAAATAATAGACTTTTTAAGTCAGTTCTTGAGTCAGTTGAGAAACTGGCTGAGAAAGTCAAACTACAAACTTTCTGGTGGTTAAAGTCCTGCTACATTTCTTTCGATTTTGATTACCTTGTATGGAGGCAGCATCCTTGGGTTTGTTTTCAGGCTATTTTGTAAGGGTGCCGTTATTTGATGTTTTTGTTATCTAGTGTTTTTTTCGTTTTGATGCGCATTTTGGACGCCAAGTTTTTGTTGTAAACTATACTGTATCAGTCTCTGACAGACACACCTTGTGCTTGTACAACTGCTTTATCATTTTAATATAATTCTTAGCGTATTCAAAAAAAAGATTTGACTCAAATTCAAATTCTTTAATTATTCACCCAGGGATGGCCTAAGGGGGAGGAGACAAGTGAGGCATCCGCCTTCAGCCTCACATGTTTTTAGGCCTAAATTTATACTATTAATTGAGTAATTATAAAAAAAAAAAATACTATTAATTGAGTTAGTATAGTACACTTTTATTAATTTTCGGCCACGTGATATAGATTTTACTAATTAATTGTACTACTAATTGATTTACAAAAATAATATAAATAATCTTATGTTCGTCTTTTATATTTATTTTTGTATCATTTAATATTGTAAAATATGATTATGCTTAAAAAAGCCTCTAATTTTATGGTGGATTTTAGGGTGAGGGCTCAACTAAGTCCCTCACCGGTGAACCATTCATTTTGGCCATTAGATTAAATAAGTGTGCACGATATCATTAGTCATTACCACACTAGATTTTCTTCACTCTTTCAAGTTTCATCTCTCTTCCTCCTCTCACGCTCCCAACCCACCATTGTCATTAGAGCTGGGTATGCGGGCTGGCCCGCCCCGTTTAACCTGCCCCGCATAAGTCCGCACATTAAACGGGACGGACAAGTCCGTCATCAAATATAAACGAGTTAAATATATAGGCCCGAGTCCGGTCCGCGTAAGCCCGCGGGTTAAACGGTTAACCCGCGAACTATTACAAAAAATTTAAAAAATCACTTTTTTCAATAAATAAACTAAATAATTGATATAATAAAATCTAAAAAAAACTATATTGTTAGTAGTTTTATGTTATAACATATAAATTGTAAGTAACAAATAAAAAAAATAAAGTTTGTGACATTTTTGAGTTTATGTATCATCTCTATTCAAGTAATGCAACCAAAATCAAATTTAACCGGTTCTCATCGTTATTTTTCTCCACACACACCTCAAATCTATAAAAAATAAACACAGATAATATTTAATAAGAACTTCAATAGTCTTCTTCAAAAAATTAAAAAGAACTTTAATAGCCCAAACCAATATTATGAAATTTATAATTGAGTAAGACGGGTCACGGGCCAACCCGCGAGCCCACGGATTTAACCCGCATAACCCGCGGTTTTAACGGTCCAACCTACACGGGCAAAAATATAAACGGACCAAAATAAATTGGTCTTAAGTCCGTGCGGACCGTGGATTAAACGGATCAACCCGCGGACCTTGACCCGTATACCCAGCTCTAACTGTCATGACCCCAAATCACCATCTTCTCCCAAATCTTAATTTTTTTCCTCCCCTTTAAATTACTGTCTTAGATACAGAAATTGACTTTTAGAAATAATAAAAAAAATTATTATACCCATAACAAAAGATACTAAAATTTATCACGGATGTTAAAATTTGTAATTTGAAGTGTTCTTCAAAAAAGGTTGATTATACCCATAACAACAGATTTTTGACAAACTTTAATTCTCTATTATTTCAATGTTTTTGGTGACAAATTACATGAGAGGAATTGAGAAAGAAATGAAGAAACATGTGTGTGTGTTTTTATTTATGGGTTTTTCTGATAAACTAATCATACATGTTTCAATTGGAAGAAGATGAAAGGGGCCACTCAAATTTGAAAACAATTTGGCAAAACTTTATGGGCTTTTGGTGTAAACTCATGTACATATATGTGTATGTGGTGGTAGAACAAATATAGCCTGGAATTAGACAACATAATGATTTTGTGTTGGGTATAATAATTTTTTTATTATTTCTAAAAGTCAATTTCTGTATCTAAGACAGTAATTTAAAGGGGAGGAAAAAAATTGAGATTTGGGAGAAGATGGTGATTTGGGGTCATGACAATGGTGGGTTGGGAGCGTGAGAGGAGGAAGAGAGATGAAACTTGAAAGAGTGAAGAAAATCTAGTGCGATAATGACTAACGATATCATGTACACTTATTTAATCCAATGGTCAAAATAAGTGGTTCACCGGTGAGGGACTTAATTGAGTCCTCACCCTAGAATCCATCCTAATTTTATTGTTGTTAATTTTAAATGGTTTCATTTTAAATCTCACTACATGCCACTAAATTTGTTAGGCCTTTTATTCACTTCAAGGAAGCAATATAGAGGATGTATTGGGTTGAAATTTCAATAGATTTTAAAAGACTTTTTTATGTTAAAATTTTTTATTGGCATTCAATTAAGACTTTTATAAAATTAAATCAAATCTTGTGGTATTCAATTAATACAATTAAGATTTTTTGTCATGGCAATGAAATCCGCTGTTATTCAATTGAGATTTCTCAGGACTTGTGAAAATGTCAATTAGTATTCAAAAATCAACATATTTTTGTGGATTCTTTCATGCAGTGGATTTCGTGAGACTTTTTAGTTAAAAATACACTTGAGAGACTCTTCCAACAATATCACCAAAAACCTTGAGACTTTTTCAAACTCTCCAAGACTTTTTTGCTTTCCGAGTTCATTATCACTGTACAAGAATTTTTCTTCTTCTTTTCTTTCTTCACTTGCTTATCAAATATGGTTTTTGCAAGTTTTCTTTTTGAACAAATTCTGCAACTTTTTTTCATATTGGATTCAAACACTTTTGTTATTTCTTGTGTTACTTCGAACGTTGAAGTGAGTTATGTGCAGTTGGTTTAACAATCAAAAATTACATTTTTTTTATATATACAATCGGTGATTCACTTGCTCCATTTGCTTTTATTCGGGTCACGACGTCCGGCCTAACAATTTCGACATTTTTGTCAGTTGAACTAGGACATATGAGACATTTTGGATAAACAACTTTTATCGGCACTGTAATGTTATTTTGAAAACTTAAGTTATATATATATATATGTGTGTGTGTTTAAAATTGTTTGGTACTGAAATGTTATGTTTTAAACCGTACCAACCAAACCAATCTAGCTGCATTGGTTTGGTTCGGATGAATTTTTAAAAACTAATCAAATTTAACCGAACCACATGCATTTTTATCTCATAGTTAAGACAACTTTTATACTTAAAACTGAATCAAACTACACCGCAAACACCCTTAAAAGCTAGTATATATATTATTAAGACTCCATTGTCTTTATCTCTATCTTATTAAGGATCATGTCTTTAACTCATATTTCAACTACAATACACATGTTCATATAGACCACGTGAACTCGAACCACATATAATGAGTGAAAAGGGGGCTTAGAATATATGACAAAGTCAATAAATCCATTCAACAATTTGATCGATTGAATTTGAACACCTTATAATAAGGGGCAGGTTCGATTTCATTGTCAAAAATTATCATGTAATGTTCTACTATATATAATTACCATTACAATGACTGTAAAATGATCATTATTTGAGATGATATTATTCCTTATACTAATTTATTTTGTAAGACTTCTTCCTTATTCTATCTAATTTATCTTTTAATAAATAGATATTAAATCATGATCATAAAACTTAGTCCTAATTAAAATCAATTGCCCATAAGTTGTGAAGGGATAGATATACACTACTGGACATAAATGTTTACTTTTGTCACCCTACTGATAATATTGCGCGCCCTACAAATTTATCAAATAGTACATTTTTCCGCGAGTAACCGATAAGGTGACAAAATGAGATCACCTGAACATATGGGTTGTCCATTGGCTAAAAATTAAAGGTTAAATGCATTTAGAAATGCTTTAGGTGCTTTTAAGTTTTTTAGCTAATAAATTGGTCCTTTAAATTTTTAATTTGTTGCACCTTTACTTTTCTTTCGGTTATCCTTCCTTCCAGTTGGCCTCAATTGTCTGGGCCATATGATTCACAAGATTGAACCTCAAATTCATCATGGTTAACATCAAAATTAACGGTCACGTTGGTGTTTTTGAAAATGTAGGATATCTGAAAGATTAACGGTGTGCAACAAGTTACCAACTTAAATAACCGATTTGTTACTTGAAAAAAATTAAAAGACCTAACTGTTACAAACGCGAAAGTCAAACGAGCCCTAATTGCATTCGGCCAAAATATAAAAAAATTCCAACTCCTCATTTTTATGGCTAAAATAATTATATTATTGACATCACTTCAATGTATATCTTTATTTTTTGTCGTTTTAATCAAATTGATATCAATTAAGTCATTATTTCGATCATAAAAATTATATAACTACTATAGTTCCAAATAATAATGTATCTCCTCGATAAATTTTAATATTTTTTAAATACTAATAATGTACAATGAACTACTTCTAAAAGTGATCCATATTAAAATTTTCTTAAAATATTAAAATTAATTTTTTCTTAAAATTAATAATATTTTAATTTTGAGTCTGGCGACAAATAGTCTTATTTATTTTTCTTTTTCTTGACAATACCTCACTACCATATATCTTTTAGCTCTTTGTGAAGACAAACGACTTTTTGTTTTTCTTTTGTGTGTGTGAGGACATTGAACAAATTTCAAACTTTAGACCAACATTAAAGCTTCATCCAACATATGGGGTATACAATAACGCAGTTGCACCACAAATATCTTATCTCCTCAATTTGTTACACTCATCCATTCATTCTATGCATAGGAAAAGGACATGAAACTTCTTCTACCCAAAAGTTATATTATACACTAGTTCATATATTGGCAAAATAAAAATAGAAACTCATAAGTTATAATAACAATGCATGTAAACAAAATTATCACTAACCGTTTGTTTTAGTTATCAATATTTTAAAACATTTCTTAACTTTTCAATATAGGTTTATTTTTCTTGAAATTAATATTTGTAATCAGAATTTTGGTTAAATTAAAAGAGATCCGCTGTTAGATAATATATTATTGACTTTACCTTCCCCAATTTTATGTTTAAATTCCTTTTTGTAAGTGTTCTAAGGCTATGTATGGCAATGGCAGATATTAAGGTTGTAGTTTATAAGTTTATAGGGCAAAAAAACATAAATTGTTTGATAATATTTTTTTTCTCAAGAGTTTATAACTTATTTTGATAAGTTGATTAAATTAGCTCAAACGTTATAGGTTATTATTTTTTTTCTCTCGCAATTTTACATGTCTTTTTACTTAAAAAAAAATTAAATATTAATTAAACATATATTTCTTATATCATTTTATATTTATATACTAATTTTAAGGACACCGTCTCCCCTAAAGTCTAACATGTTTTGGTGAGTGTATTTTTTTGGCAAAATTGTTCGGAACATGAAAATTGATTTTAGCATGACCACAATGCAAAAAACAATTTTTGGGTGTTTGAAAGCGGCACATGCTCAAGACTTTCTCCTCGTTATCCCCATCGATGGGTTAGGAAACAGACATGTCCCCGGTTGAGTATCGTACCATCCTCAGGTACCGCCTCATGATTCCAATATTGCCTAAGGACGAGATTTGTCCTGTTTGTCGTAAAGCGTGTCTCGACACTTTTGGGGAGCATGTAGTTCATTGTAGGGAGTTTCCCGGCTTCAAATACAGGCATGACTTGGAGAAAGATGTGCTTTTTGATATTTTTAGGCGTGCAAAAATCTCTATTAAGAAAGAGGTCTCAGTGAACTTCTTGATTGACTCACAAGAAGCGAGATTGACACTTCGCCCAACGGATGTTCTGGTGTTTGGATGGGTATGTGGGAAACATGCTTGTGTATTTGACTAGAGTTTCCCCACTTGTGGGACTAGGGGTTGGAAATTTTACTGTGGGACGGGCAACCCTCAAAGCCGCTTCAAGCAAAATGACCAAACATGAAAAAACATGCTCTAACAAATTCAACACGTCTTTATACCGTTTGCATTCAACACTTTTAGATTTCTAGCACCAAAGGTTGTAAACCTTTTGAAAAGAGTTCAAAAGTTCATGGTGTAATGTTGTGACACCTAGGTGTAATGTAGTTTTTCAAAGATTGGGTATTGCTATTAAAAAAGGATTAGCGGCGCAGTTTGTTTCCCGTCTACCTTTTGTTCATGTGTAATTATTTTATATATATAATCAACTAATATATCCGTAATAAATTATAAAGTACAGTATCTTTTTTGAAATGACCAAAGTTAGTTAGTTAATGTTAGTATTTTACACCTTCATCTGAAACTTGAATCTGAATCTTTTTACATCTTAACATATTTAATCTTTAGCTCAAATAAATTGAACTATCCACTCATTCCAATTTTTATTTGCTATAAAATCACTCGTCCGCTGAAAATTATCTTATCAATTATCCACTATTTTTTTTTTCCAAACAAAACATAATTTAGATGGTGCTGACGATCCTTCTAGGAACCAAGTAAACTTTTTTGAGCCCCATAGACAAAGTTGTAACTTGTAAGTGAAATAGATAGATAGATACAAGACACTAATCAAGCCTAATATAAGGTGTGGCCCATTTATATATTGTCACAATGTCTACCTTCACAATAACAAGCAAACCCATGTGGGACTTATCTTTTAAGATATGATCAAAGTTTGGGTAGTTGAATTTCACCATTAAGTGAATATGAAGGAATTGGGCGTGTGTTATGGCTTTCCGGCAATGATAACCGTCCTTCATTTAAGGTCGACAAAGATAACGACTATGTTCTGTTATGAAACAACAGAGTACATGTGATCATGGAAGACATTGTTGTAGTTTTCACTTAGGACACATTATTATTATTAGTACTCCTATATATGACCTCGTGTGGAAAAGCATGTTCTATATTAAGTGTATTCAACATCATTGTGTGGTTCAATTCATGAAAGTTTCTCACACCACAAATTCATGACAAGTATCAAGGATTTTTTTCTTTCTTTGGGGTCATATGCGGTGGGTTAAGCAATCAAAACAAGAGTTTAAGCCTTAAAATTTTGGGGATAAACATTAAACATCAGTTGTTTCAGTAGTGATTACCGCTGAATTTGATAGAGATGACTACGGTTCGATCCTCGCAACTGCCATCGGAATGAGGCTGAAACCACTTAATATCAGAACTCACCCTCGAACCATATTAGACGGTACTGGTGGTGAAAATTAAAAAAAATGGGGATAAAAACACTCTAAAAAGCTTAGGTGAACACTCTGATACACATATTATGCGGATATGTACCGGTACACGGCTTAAGTGGATGATTGTGATTGATTCAAAAATAGTATTTAATATAGAAAAATTAATAAATACTATTTATAAACCAATCAGAATCACTCACCTTAGAAAATGTAGCGATACATATCCACATAATATGTGTACTAAAGGTGGAAATAGGTCAGGCCGGCCTACATAAGTCTACGGCCTAGCCTACATAGGCTCACGTTAGGTCAGTCTATTTCTTTAAGTAGAGCAGACCAATGCTTTTTTTATCGGCCTATTTAGCTAAAACGTTCAGGCTCCAGGCCAATAAAAAAACCTATTAATCATACTAGGCCGGCTTATTTAAGTAAATATGAATAATATTTTTAATCTATTGCTATTATATATTAAAATTTGTACTTTGATTAAATTATAAATCTATTAACTTTTTCAGTAATTCAAGTTTATTAATCCACATTAATTTTGCACATATATAAATGTATTATTATAAACTAAAATCGAAATATGATGTCCTATATAGTCAAATTTTAATATATCATGTTATTATATCATGTTAAATATCAAAAGGAAGTTTAATCTCATTGATTTATTTGTTCATTGGTATATTTAAAAATAAATATAATTATTTATTTAAATATGTTTATATGAAATAGGATTTTAAACAGACTAATAGGTCATGTCAGACTTTCAAAAGGTCAGACTCAGGCCTAAAAAATAAGCATATAACAGGCCACAGGCCAGACTCATGCCTTTAATTTTTTGACAGGTCAGACTCAGGCGTGGAAAAGCCTAGCTCGGCCTAGCCTATTTCCACCTCTAATATGTAGCGAAGAATTCACCTTTAATTATGCATATTTAAATTTAATTTATATACATTATTTTACACATGCATCCAATAATATATTGACATATTATATATTGTGTTTATAAACATATGACATGTCATATTCATTAAATAATACGTTAATACGTCATTAGATGTATGTATAAAATAATTTATATTGGCGGTGCATAGAAATTAAACTCTATGATAAATTTTCATAAATATTTGAGAGTGCTATAAACCGAAATTTTCATCATATATTAATAATTAAAATAATATAGTCCTATTTTTCTAAAGTTTAAAATAATAAGTTATTATACATTTTTTCATTCATAATAATAATTTCAGTACAATTGTAAATAATAATAAAAAATTTGATAACTAATATACAAACGAGTCGCCTGAATTAACTCAGAGGGCCACTCGAATAATTTACATCCTAATATAACTAACATTTAAGTTGTGATCTAAATTCAACAAAGACTATCAATAGTAATACTCTATAATGGCACCAAATTCAGGAACATGTATGCTTTTGCTATGCCCTTCACTATTTGTAGACAGTCTAGCTCAACTACTACATGTTGGATCCATCCACTTGAGAGCTTTCAAAAGTCTCTTCATTTCCCTAAAAAACATGAAATTTAAAAGACCTCATTTTAATTAAAAGTTACTTTAAGCCTACAAATATGTTCAGATGGCCTTGATTAATTAAAGTTGGTATTTGACTAATGTTATTTGAAAAATGTAGTGATGACGGTGTTTTTTTTAATATATACTAACAAAGAATTATTTTAAATTGTACCCAAAGAATGTTAAATAGTACTTAAAAATGATAGTGGATTGAGGTCAGTTGATATTTTTGTTGAATGTGCATATAAAAACAAAAGACAATATCGTCCATATTCTATATGTATGTCGTGTATCCGAGTCAGCTTACTCAAATAGAATTAAATAGGGTTTGTCAATGGAATCATATATCAACCATGGCTTGGATTGGAATTGAAGGATTGAAAACCTCCGAGTTGCTTATAATTATTTGGAATCATAACCATGGCTCTGATTATGACTTCTTGATAAAAAATTGAAATTTTTTTTGAAAAAAAAAATTCTTATTTAAATCGTAAATAATATCAATAACATAAACAAATTGTCATCCTTGTAACTAACATGCAAAATATTCTTATTCTAATCAATAACAACAAAATATTTTTTACCTACTTTAGAAAAAACCTCTATATTTTAACAGTTTTTGAAGCAAATTTATCGACCAAGTTATCGTATTATATAATACTCGATTCTCCTAATAAAAACTAACATATATCATGGCGAATTAAAGTTAAAATAAAGATAAAATGCTCAAATAGTATTATATTGAGTGAAGGTGTTAAGAAATCAAACATGTGTTTATAAGTACGAAACATTTATCACTTTATAAGCCGATTTTGTAGGGTTGAGTTAAGCTCAACTTTCAATTCTAAGATGATATCAGAGTCTCTCCAAGATCTGTTGGACGATTTTGTACTAGCTTTATTTTATATCTATTTAGGGTGTTGCAGATGGTTCACCATTTGCTCCCCATTTGCTAAAAGAAAATTGAAGCATTTATTCATCAACTAATAAGAACAAATTATATACATGTGAAATAAAAGTTGGTTACAAGTTATTTGTGAGTACATACTTACGTAGCTTGTTGGACAAATACCCTCAAAACTCGAGAGTGGGGCATCTATGAACAATTATGGGATATCTTATATTGTTTTCTTTGAATAAATTAGTATGGATTATATATTTAGCTACCTTAAAAATATCTAATTAGTTACATCAAATAAATTTAATTGTCAAAAATTAAGAGAAATAAGAAGGTCAAAAAAGTTATTACTTAAGAGTGTCAAATAATTTTAATTTTTTTTATTTGTATATATATTTAGTCCCAACGTGCTAACTTACACTTTGGTATCATAAACTACAAAAGAGATAGATATCACATCTTCACCTAAACTTTAAAACATTAGATAAATAAATCATCTCTCTTATGAAAATCTATTCATAATCGATGTAAGACGTAACTAATTACACTTAAAATCCAACATACAAATCCATTACCGGTGGTGGTGGTTTGTACAGATTACTGGTGGTGGTGGTTTATACAGGACAAAATAAATTCCAATACCCCATGTCATCTTGTTGCACTATTTGTTTAATTTGCTAAATGACGTGATACATGCTTCTTGTAAGAAAAATAATGATATATTATATTTGTCATGAATATGATGACATCATCTAAAATACCTTATCCACCGCCTGGATTAATATTTCCTTTATTTAATTTGGTCTATATATAATTAAATAGGCAGAAGAAATATGTCTGGTATAACTGTCTTTAGGAATATGTCTTTATTTGCAATTATACAACAACATACAAATACAAAAATCAGCACATTTATTGGTTGTTCATTTTAGTTTATTTGTAATTTGTATGGACTATAGAAAATGGCCCATCCCCTTTGATTCTATTATGTTATGATTTAATAAGTTAAAGAAAAATAAAAACAAAATAGAATGCACGCATTGTAGCTAAGTAGATGCAGAGTCATCCACCCCACAAAATCAAAAGGATATTAACAAATAGTATGACCCATTAATAATGAATTGATCTACATGATAAAGATTTTTATTATTTAAGAGTTAGATGAAATGACATGAATCTCTTCTAATTTAATTAAGGTCTTATATTTGATCTTTGGTTTAGGCATGCAGCAACAATTTTTATTTTTTTGATTAAAACTCTAGTTCCTATGAAAAATTGTTCCTACCAGAAATCGAACTCAAATTCTTCTAAATAATATGTCATAGGTAGAGCTCATTAATCTCTTGAGCCTACTATCTTAGTTAAAGCATTTCTAATTTTTTTTTATATATACTTTTACAACATAATATAAATATGAAAACTTAAATTAATTTTCTCTTCTAAATAATAAATTTATATTAGTTGATAAAATTATATATTTAGAGCCGGACAGTAGAGGCTACAATGAAGGGACAAAGATGAGATGGCCCTTGGTTAGTAGTGGATGAGTAGTCACTCTCAATTGGGTTAGGCAAAGCAAATAAGTTCATAGGTGGATGGATAGTGGGACATATATGTCTTTGTTTAATTTCTTCAACCATATGGCCCATTCCATGTCATATATCCACCACAAATTTTCTCTATTCATATCTCCACAAACACAACTTCTTCAACTATATATATATATATATGTGGTTAATTAGTCTCTTGTTGAGTATTCAAACAACAAAATAAACACAACTTCATTTTCTATAACTTGTTCTCAACACAAACCAAGTTAATGGCTGCTACTGCTACTGCTAGTGCATTCTCGATGAAGGGTTCGAAGGTTCGATCATTAGGGCGGTATAGTTCGAAACAAATTCGGCAGCAGAGGGGAAGGCTTTACATAATATGGAGATGTACTGTTTTACTATTGTGTTGGAATGATTAAAAGTAGTAAGTATTGAAGAGTTATGTATTTCAAGAAGAATTTGAGGTTTTAACTAACACATAATCAAGATAGGAGATGAATATTTGAGAATTTTATTGTTTATAATTGTAGTTGTACACATGGGAACTTTGGGGTGTGAAATTATTAACACTCAAAAGTGATGTAGTTTTTGACTTGTTAGCTAGCTAGATTAAGCAGGAGTTTCTGCTTAAAATGTAAATTACAATCTAGCACTCTACCATGTATAGAGATACTAGTGATGATAATAATATTTCAAGTTGAATTTCTTCAACAACTTTGGCTTATGTTTCATTTTTTGTTTTTATTTTCATCACCGGTATCCGGCTCACTGGACTGCCTAATTTGGTTCGGAGGTCAGTTGTGACATTAAGTGGTTCCAACCCCTTATCATCGCAGCTATAGGGAGCTTATGTTTCATTTTTGTTGATATCATATTGAGAGAGGGGGAGGGGTTAATTTAGACTTTAGAGTTAAATATTACATTCCTAGTTTCCTACAATGTCCCTTTTTTTTTTTGAAGCAATATAATGTCCCTTTTGATTTGAAGCTTATGACTTGATAATCATATAATTGACTATGTCTTTTTTTATTTGGTCATGCTAACCGATGCTCCCGGGATCCTGGTTAAGGAAACTTAAAAAAAAACTTTTAAGTTGAAAATAATATTTTTTAAACTTTTGAGAAGTTGACTGCACAAGTTTTAATGTCATATTACTATTTATACTTCTTTAAATAGTACCCAAAGGACGTTGTTTAACATTTTCCTTTTTCATTCTTCTGTACCTAAAATAATAAATTAATGCCTAAACCAACCCTCCATTATTATTATGAGCAGCCACCAAAATTGGGTAGTAGTGTTAAAAAAGTCAATGTACTCCAACACTTTTTTTTCCTTCTTTCTATCTAATGTAAGATTTAGTATTTCTCAAAATGTTGCCAATCGATTTTTTTTTTGACATTGTCAGAAATTGAACCACTGAACACTGATATTGGAGTGTCTAAGGGTTAGCCTTAAACAACTTGATCAAGATGCTTGGTTGCCACCCATTTCATGAAGCACTAGGGTATGTTTGGTTGAAGGAAAAGAAAGAGGGAAGAAAGGAAATTACGAAAACCGATAAATGAACTTGGACTAAAGTTACTTATATTAATTACTACTAAGTTTCTCTTTTAGAGGATTTAATATTTCAATTTGGTTTGAGTTAATAGTCGAAAAACATGGAGGAGTTAGACTACAAAGTTTAAATTCTAATTAGGTGAGGCTTACTATACCGTTTTATAATTTGAGGGTATACACCCATTAACCAATGAGAACAAACTACATCAGTGAATTTGCATATGACTTGTTCTCATTAGTTGATGGATAGATATCCTCAAATTATGAAGATGTAGATTAAAAAATAACCTTTTAATTAATGAAAAAATACTAACATAATAATTGATGACTAGCACTTGTCTATAAAAAAAAAAAAACTATTCAGAGTTTTTTGGGATGGTTTGGTAGCTCAATTAATTTGAACCAATGGTTAAAAGCGTTCAAAGAGTAAAAAGAATGGGATTCAAGTTCTAAAAAAGGAAAAAGATACTGATGGTCTAGCGGATTATGTAGAGACCATGATATCATCTTAAAAATTGAGTATTGAGTCTAATTCAAACTTACAAAACCGGTTTATAAGGTGAGAATTGTCTCTAGTTCGCAATCGATGTCGAACTTACGGACAAGAGAACAACAAGGAAAAATAACAGTAAGAAATGGTGTCAAAATAGTTTAGAATTGATTATCCTTCTTTATAGGGAAAGAGAGGGATATATGAGATAAAAAAAAATTAACAGTTGATGACGCTCACATAATGGATTATTTAAAGTGATCATGTTTGCAATAAAAATGGTTATCACATAATGGATTTTGGAATACAGGAATATGATGACATCTCCGAAACATAAAATACTAGAATAGTAGAAAGCAAAAACAAAATACACGAATGTCATCATTAAATAAATTCATAAAATATTACTCACATGAGCTGGTAGTGGAACAACCTCTCACACACTAACACACTAAAAACATATAGAAATGAAGAATTGGTTCTCTCAGTCTCTTGTTAGCTAGTATTTTTTTTAAATAGAAAAGATGATAATGTTGGGTTATTCACTCTAACCCTTTGAACAAAGAATGAGGGAGATGAAGTATTGAGAGAGATGAAAAAAACTATGAAAAGAATAGAAAATGATTAAGGGAAAGTATCAAAGTAATGAGAATTTGTGTATTGAAGAAGAAAGAATGAAAAATTGGAAAGGGAAAATTATTCTCATTGAATGAATTGGTTACGAGATACATGTATATATACAATGAAACAATGGCTAACAAATCACAATCAATGTAACTAACTCTAACCAACTTATCCTAACTGCTTAACTTCCTTAACCAATGACAGTTACATTGAATTCTAGCAAGTATCATCACACTAATCAGCTTACTTGCAACAGAAGCAATCAATGTTTTTACATTTTCTCAATACCCTCCCTTAAGTTTAGTTACATTGAATTCTAGCAAGTATCATCACACTAATCAGCTTTTTTTTGACAGAAGCAATCAATGTTTTTACATTTTCTCAATACCCTCCCTTAAGTTGAACACTGAAATATGTTGATCATGTTCAACTTAGATAGGAAATACTTGAATTTTGGTGAAGCCAAAGGCTTAGTGAGAAAATCTGCAACCTGTTCATTTGTTGAAATTGGTAGAAGCTTTAATATTCCCTTTTGTACCTTTTCTCTAACTAGATGACAGTCAATTTTTAGGTGTTTTGTTCTCTCATGGAAAATAGGATTAGATGCTATGTGAATAGCACTTTGACTATCACAATAAAGCACAGGTGGTCTGGTACATTTAACCTGTAGATCATTAAGCAAGTAAAGCAGCCATTGTAACTCACAACTTGCTGAGGATAGAGCTCGATACTCAGCTTCTGAGGAAGATCTAGAGATTGTCTGCTGTTTCTTTGCCTTCCAAGATATCAATGAAGTACCTAAGAAGAAGCAATAACCACTGGTAGACTTCCTTGTGTCTATGCATCCTGCCCAATCAGCATCAGCATAACCTAGTATTTGAATTTCAGAACTTCTAGGGAACAACAGACCAAGTCTTGGTTCTTGTTTGAGATATCTCAAGACTCTACAAGCTGCATTGTAGTGAACCATGGTGGGAGCATGTAAGAATTGACTTAGTTGTTGTGTGGCTAAAGTGATGTCAGGTCTTGTGGTGTTCAAATATAATAATCTTCCTATCAACCTTCTGTATTGTGTGATGTCTACAAAAGGTTCCCCATTGTCTTGATGTAGTTTAATGGAAGGATCAAGGGGAGTAGTAACAGGCTTTGATCCAAGTAAGCCAGTATCTTCCAAGAGATCTAAACAATACTTTCTCTGTGATATCATAATGCCTTGGCTAGATTGAGCAACTTCTAGTCCTAGAAAGTATTTGAGATTGCCTAGATCCTTGATTTTGAAATTTGTATCCAATATAGTTTTCATTCTATCTATTTCTATGATGGATGAGCCTGCCATGATGATATCATCAACATAAACCAAAATAGCTGTGAAATGTTCATTGTTTTTCATAGTGAACAAAGAGTGATCAGACTGGGATTGATGATATCCTTGTTGTACAAGCAAAGTTGATAATTTTTCATACCATTTTCTGCTAGCCTGTTTGAGTCCATATAGGCTCTTTTTCAGCTTGCATACATGATTTGGCTTGGCTAACACCCCCTCTGGAACCTGCATATAGACATCCTCTTGGAGATCTCCATGGAGAAAAGCATTGTTGACATCCAATTGTTGGAGATGCCAATGCTGACTGGATGCTAAAGCTAATAATAATCTAACTGTAGTAAGCTTAGCAACTGGAGAAAATGTATCAAAGAAATCAAGACCTTCAATTTGATTGTAACCTTTGGCAACTAATCGTGCCTTGTATCTCTCAACAGAACCATCAGCTTTGTGTTTGATTTTAAAAACCCATTTGCAGCCTATAGGTTTGATCCCTTCAGGTAGCTCAATAATAGACCAAGTACCATTTCTGTGTAATGCTTCTAATTCATTGTTCATTGCCTCAATCCATGTTTTAGATTTACAAGCCTCATCATAGGTCTTAGGTTCAGTAGTATGTGAAAGAGACACAGAAAAAGCTTTTTGAAAAGGTGATAAATTTGCATAAGAATGAAATTTAGATAGAGGATAAGGAGTACCTGAGGTGATTGCTTGAGCTGACTTTGATGAAGAATTGCATACATAATCTTGCAAATATGATGGTATACGTGTGTGTCTTTTGGTTTTAGGTATGGGAGTATCAGAGTTTGGAATGGGAGAGGTAATATCTTTTATAACAGGTTCTATTGGAGAAATGGATTTGGAGATATCAGGGATAGGATTGACATTAGGAATGGTAGGCTGAATTTGAGAAGAAGGATAATATGACCAAGGTTTGGAAGGATGTTGTGTGTTATAGGGAAAAATATGTTCATGATGAGTAACATGTCTGGAAACAAATATGTTTTTATTGAGAAGATCATAAAGAGCAACACCTTTCATATCTGCCTTGTAACCCAAGAAAACACACTTTCTAGCTCTATGGTCAAGTTTTGTTCTGTGATTTTGTAAAGTAGTGGCATATGCCAAAGATCTAAACACTTTAAAATCATTATATTGAGGATGTTTATTGTATAGTAAGTAAAAAGGAGACTTATTTTCCAAAACTGGTGATGGAATCCTGTTAATCAGAAAAATAGCATGTGTGACAGCATAAGACCAAAAAGTTTTAGGCAATTGGGATTGGAATAAGAGAGCACGAGCAACATTTAGAATATGCTGGTGTTTTCTCTCCACCCTTGCATTTTGCTGTGGTGTTTCCACACAGCTAGTCTGATGACAAATACCTTTGGAAGTATAAAAGTTGGAAAGCAAGAATTCAGGTCCATTGTCTGACCTTATAGTTTTAACTTTAGTTTCAAACTGTGTTTCAATTAAAGACACAAAATTTTTGAACAGCCATACTAGTTTCACCTTTGGATTTCATTAAAAACAGCCATGTAAATCTAGAAAAGTCATCAACTACAGTTAAGAAGTAAGAATGTTTATGAATTGATTGAACAAAAATAGGACCCCATATATCCATATGCAAAAGTTCAAATGGCTGAGAAGCCTTATTATTACTTGTAGAGAAAGAAAGCTTTTTCTGTTTTGCAAAGTGACACACATCACATGTCGCTTTATGATCTACATCAATATAGGGAAATTCAGAATGAAGTAAAGACATCCTAGAGGGTGAAATATGACCTAATCTAAAATACCAGATGGCACTAAGTGGAAGGTTATTATTTGTGACAGCATTGTGCACTTGTACATCATCATTTTGCAGGTTTAGGTAGTACAAATCTTCAACCCTGTCAGCTGAACCAATCATCCTCTTCATATCCTTGTCCTGTATCAAACATTTAGAACCATCAAATGAGACTATGCAGCCTAATGCATTACACATCTTTGAAACAGAAATAAGATTTAAAGTAAAATCAGGGACAAAAAGAACATGAGAAAGAATAAAATTTTCAGAGAATTTGATGGTTCCAGCAAATTTAGCAAAAGTGGATTGACCTGTAGGTAACTTGACCTTAATTGGAGTGATTTGATTGTATGAATCAAACCACTGTAGAGAGCCACAAAAATGATCACTGGCACCAGAATCAATGATCCAAGTGCCTTGAGTAATGTTACAACAAAAAGAAGAAAATAGAGAAACACTACCTTGCCTGTCAAGTAATAAATGATTACCTGAGGTGGAAGAATTGACCTGTTTTGAGGATGTAGATGCTAAAGCATGATTTGCAGAACTAGAACTTTGAAGAAGAGACATTAACTGTTGGTATTGATCTGGGGTGATTGAAGGAGTAGCAGCTTGTGAAGATTGTCCATGGTCTGATGCTGCAGAGTTTGCCTCATTACTCTCACCAGAAGCCATATAAGCAGCACGGTTGGAATGGTTTCTCTGCATATGAGGAGGATATCCATGTTTCTTGAAACAATCATTCACAGTGTGATTAGTTCTATGACAATAAGTGCAAAACTTGCTTCCCTTAGATGTAGCTGGCTGAGATGAACCTCTAGAGTTGGGATAGCTAGGTTTCTTAGAATCTACTGCATTAACAAGAACTTTGGATTCTTCAGATGTACCAAAATTGCTTTGCCTCTCAAATTGTAAAACCATGGAAAATATCTTGGTCATGGAAGGTAGAGGATCAAGAAGCAAGATTTGGGATTTAACCATAGCAAAATTATCATTCAAACCAGTCAAAAAACGAATAGCATATAGCAGGGTATGATTGGATCTTGTACTAATCATAGCTTCACAACTACATCTAGAACGACATGTACAATTAGGAATAGGCATGTAAATTTCTAACTCTTCCCATAAGATCTTCAAATCAGAATAGAACTCAGTAACGGATTTAGAATCTTGTTGCAAAGCATAGATTTCTTGCATGAGTTCAGAAATTCTTACCAAATCACCTTGAGAAAAACGATCCTTGAGATCATTCCATGCATCCATAGCATTCTCCATGAAGATGATTGACTGTGCAATTGACTCTGATACAGAGTTCATGATCCATGACAAAACTAGATCATTGCAGCGATTCCAAGCGCGATAGGTTGGATCGAGATGATCAAGAACTGGTGGAATGGTACCATCAACGAACTCATATTTCATCTTACCACCAAGTGCTCTTCGCATTGATCTTGCCCAAGAATGATAATTGGAACCATTCAAGACTGGCTTAACCGTGACAGATGATGGACCATCGCTAGCATGAACGTAATAAGGACTTGCTTGATCGTTGTCATACCCCAATTTTTGACCTAAGATCCCACCTCATGTCCATATGTCATGCACTTTCGTCCGGGATTTACTTCGCTTTTTCAAACGAAATTTCGGCAGAGAGGTATTTTAAAATACCTCATTTTGTGTTCATTTATTATTTATATATTTATATTATTATTATTTTGCTTTTTTTTTCAATTTTTATTTTTTTTATTTTATTATTCAGTTTTATTATTATTATTATTTATTTATTTGTTTTGATTTATTTATTCTTTATTCCTTTTTCTGTTTTTTTAAAATTAATTAAAAAATCAAAAATCAAGGTCACGTTTTTGGCTGTCCTTGAGGTCACAGTTCCAGCAGTTCACAGATGTGTCTTCTTCCCCAAAAAGGGAGATCCCATTTCAACTAAGCAAAGTAATCCCTGCCCTTTTCCTCAATCATCCAAAACCCTAAAAAATTTGGGTTATAAAACAGATGAAAAAAAATCAGAGAGGGAGTTTTTTTTCAGCCGCAGAACACATAACTGAAACCCTAAAAACCTTTTTTTCCAAACACAGAGGGAGCCGCAACACAAACAACACCAAAAACTCTAACTGTTCAACAGAATTGAAATCCAACAAATACGAAAAAATAACAAAACACAAAAAAAATTACCACAGAGAATTAAACAATCATCCTCGTCATTATTCATCATCTTCATCGCAAATACAAACCCACAAACTTCATCGTTCACCATTCAAAACCGAATCAAAAGAGATCGAAACCGAGATCATCAAAGTCATCCATTCAAAACCAGAATAAAAAAAAACGAACCAAAAGAAAACGAAGAAAAGAAGAAGAGATCCGAACCACAAATCAAAAACACAAAAGGTTGATTTTTTTTCTTTCTTTGTTTTTTTTCCGATCTAGAACTTTTGATTATGATTTAGGAATTTTTGAGCTCGGATTTGGGTTTAGAATAAGAATTGGAAGGTTTTGGTAAAAAAAATTTTGATTTTTTAAAAAAAAAAAAAAAAAAAGGAGCTGGGGCCGGCGGAGCCGCCGCCGGAATCGCTCCGGCACGGCGGGCTCTCGCCGGAAACGATGAAGCTTCATCGTTGTTCTTCAAGGATGAAGAACAGGAGAGACAAGAGAGAAGAGATAAGAGAAGAGCGGCCGAGAAGAGAGAGAGAAAGGATTTGGAAAAATGAAATTTTTTTAGGTTTTAGGGTATATATACCATCACCCAATCCTGTGCGTGCCGGTCCATGGCCGTACCATACACCTGCGCACCTAAAACCATCCGATCTGATCAAACGTCCCAAATCTCTCCATCACATTTTCTTCTTGATCAAATCTGGGACGTCTGATTAATCAGACGGCCCAGATCTCGTCCCCTTTTTTTTGGACAGAAAACGCAGGGCCCTTGGGCCTTATGGGACTGGGCCTGGTCCAGTTTTGCTATCCACACCCCCCTGTCTTGCTGTTTACACCCCCTGCTATATTTTTATTTTTATTTATTTGGTCTATTATATTCGAATGTCATTTAATTTATTTATTTTGTACATTATTTACATGTTATATGTTATATTTAAATATCAAAACGCCAAAATATGCATTGTTATTTATTTTGTTTATTATTGCTTCGATGTAAAATTGCAAAAAAAATATATTGTGTGATTTATTTTGTGTAAGTCCAAAGGAAAGGGGAAATTTTTCGTTAACCTCGTGTTACGATTATTTTTGCGCATTTTGCTTGTTCATTTTTTTTTTTTTTTTCACCTTGAAATAAAAATCATTTTTGTTCAAATAAAAAAGAATGAAAAAAGGAGTGCTTTGGCGGATGACTTTTCACTCTCCGGTGACTTCGGACTTCCTGCCGGATGGCTTGCGGTCCGAATAACCGACGTTCTAAAAATACATTTTTTCTTAAAATAATAAAAAGCAAAAACATTCAAATATTTTCAAAAAAAAGAAATCTTTTATAATAAACCTCGACTTTCATCGAGAAACTTTTTTTCAAACTTTTTTTTAATAAACGACCTAACACACTTAAGCATATTTAAATATTTTCACAAAGACTAAAAAATACAAAAACAATCCAAATCTTTTGCCGCTTGCCTTTTCGAATTCAAACTTTTTTTTTTCTCAAGAGAGTATAGACGTGAGTCATCTCTAGTTGAAATTCATCTCCCCACGACATATGGCAGGAAAAGATATAAACTTTTCAGTATGTTCGTGGCGGATTTAAAAGGAGTTTAAACTTAAGATGATGACTCGTCTTTCCTCCTAAAAATCAATCAAACAAACCACTTTACAAATTTTACCCCGAACTACGAGATTTTGATCCCTCGCGGGTACGTAGTGCAAAAGACCTTGTGTCTTCCCAATTCAAAATTAATAAAACTTTTTTTCTTTTTCTCTTTTGAATATCCAAAAATTAATAAAAATTCTCTCATCGTTACCCAATCATTTATAAGCAAATTTTACAAGCAAAAACATTTTAGCACAAAAAATACATATTTCAAGAGGTTCCCGTAGAGTACTACGGATACATAGGATGCTAATACCTTCCCTTTGTATAACTAACCCCCGAACCTTAAATCTCTAAATTTTTATTATGGGTTTATTCGATATTTTCCCCTTCCCTTGGATAAATTAAAGTTCGGTGGTGAATCATATTTTTTGAGAACCAAAGCTAACCAATGGCTTGGCGACCGAAAATCACCGCGACAATCGTGAAGAAGATCTGTGGTACTACCAGAAGCATTGTTACCTCTCGCCATTGTTGAATGCGGAAGGAAACTCGAGGCTCAAGATACCATATCAAAGTAATGAGAATTTGTGTATTGAAGAAGAAAGAATGAAAAATTGGAAAGGGAAAATTATTCTCATTGAATGAATTGGTTACAAGATACATGTATATATACAATGAAGCAATGGCTAACAAATCACAATCAATGTAACTAACTCTAACCAACTTATCCTAACTGCTTAACTTCCTTAACCAATGACAGTTACATTGAATTCTAGCAAGTATCATCACACTAATCAGCTTACTTGCAACAGAAGCAATCAATGTTTTTACACTAACTGCTAACTGTCTACACAGAACAATGTTACAACATTGTATAGAACATTTGGTAGAGCATCCGAGAGGTAGAGCCTCTGACTGGTAGAGCATCTGAAGGACAGATGTTCCAGCATCTGACTCAACATTGCACAGTCTGAATTATAAAACCAATACTCCTCCTTAATTCAGACTGTCAAAGCTGACAATTCACATCTCCCTTCTTAGCTTCAGGAACTGATCTCTCTTCACAGCTAGACAAAGCAATCACTGATTGCTTCTTAGAACACCATGAAACTGGTGCATTTTGGAACTTAAACACATAGCCACTTGTGCTCCTCCTGTCTACCATGTCTCCACACCAGTCATCATCAGAAAAACAAACAATCTCTATATCTGGCTTTGCATTCCTTGCTGACTTTGGAAAGAGAATACCAAATTCTAGTGTACCTGCTATGTATTTCATAATTCTTCTGGCTACATTATTCATATTTGACTTTCTAGTATTCTCCTTGAATCTACTCACCAAGCCTTTAACAAGGCATATATCTGGCCTACTCTTGTACAAATATCTCAAGCATCTAGCAACTTTCTTGATTATTGTAGGATCTTCACCATGATTCTTCACTTTGATTCTACAATTTGCTTCTTTGCTTTGATTCTTTTCTGGCTTGAGATTCATTTCCATGGCTGACTTACTTTCAACCATATTGAATCTTCTCAATATTTCTCCAGCATACTTCGTCTGATGTAGCATTAACCCTCTTGTTCTAAGCAATTTATTTCTTAAGAAAAAAGATACTATGTCTACATCTGTCATAGCTTTTGACTTAGTCACTGGTTCATCAACCAATAATGCACACTGCATTAATTCACCTTCTTTACTGACTCTACTGTCATCTGCAAGCTCACATTCTTGCCACCTGGCTGGAACTTGACTTTTCCTTGTTGATATGGCTTCTGTTTTTACATTAACCTCAACTTCTGATGCTTCAACCTTTGTCTCAGCATTCCAATCTTTTGTTCTTGTTGATCTTGCTCTTGTTTCTACATTAGCCTCAACTGCTGATACTTCAGCTTCTGATGCTTCAGCATCTGCTTCCACATCTGATTCTCTTGCCTTTGTTGATCTGGCTCTTGTTTCTACATTAGCCTCAACTGCTGATACTTCAACTTCATGTGCTTCAACATCTGTCTCAGCATGACAGTCACTCTCACTGTCTTCATTGATGTGCACCTCATTCATTATCACATCTTCACTGATGTGCACTTTCTGATGTTCACTATCAGGCTCCTTAGATGTGTGCTTACTAGCACCATCTGTCCTTAAAATCTTAATTGATTTATCACTCTCCTTCTCAATTAAGACTTCGCTATTTGAATTCTCAAATTTAACTTGGACAGTTCTGCTTTGTGATAATGATGCACAAAATACCATCTTATTTTCCACATTGTTTACTTTCATCTGATTGTTTCCTAAGCTCAATGTGAAACCTTTCTCAACCAACTGTTCAATGCTTAGAATATTTGATGGCACATCTGGTACATACATCACATCAGTAATCAATACTTGATTACCATCCCTTCCCTTGATTAACATATCACCAATTCCTTCTGATTTTACTGTTCTACTGTCAGCAAATCGAATTGTTGACTTCTTTGAAGAATCATAGTCAACAAGTCACTCCTTGTTACTAATCATGTCATGTGATTTGAACAACATGTGTCCAAATACCATCCTTCTTGCTTACCAAATTCATCCTTTGTGGTAGGCATCATCAATAATGGACCTTGATCTGATCCATTATACTTCTCAGTCATGTGTTCCTCTAATTCCTCTTCATCAGTGATTGTCACCATGAAACTCACATCATCATCTGATGTCGAAGCATCCTCTGCTACATTTGCTTCTGCTCTATTGTTTTGACTTTTCTTCTTCATTGGAGCCTTGCACTCACTAACATAATAACCATACTTGTCACAATTATAACACTGAATGTTACTCTTATCTTTCTTTGTCTTTTTCCTTCCTCCTTCTTTCTTTGAAGATTCAGGTTTGTCTTCAAACTTTCTTTCACTTTCTTGGAACCTTTCTTGTTCTGCCACTTCTTCTTTACATCTTGGTACTTCTTGAACTTTACAAATAGAGCTTGCTCATCTTCTTTGCCATGATTTATCTCACCATGCTTAAATTCATGAGTTTCAAGAGTGCTTTGCAGATCTTCCATCTTTATTTCACTCAAGTCTTTTGTTTGCTCAATTGTCACCACTATGTGATCAAATTTATGAGTTAAGGTTCTCAGTACCTTTTCCACCATCTCTTCTTCACTGAGTGTGCTTCCACAATTCTTCATCTGATTTGTGAGAGTTTCCACCCTTGTGAAGTATTCTGCAACTGCTTAATCACTTTTCATCTCCAACAGTTCAAATTGTCTTTTCAAGGCTTACAATTTCACTTTCGTGACTTTTGCATCACCTCCATAACTCTTCTGCAAATTGTTCCAAGCATCCTTTGAGGTTGTAGCATCTGCAATCTTCTCAAACACATTTGAATCCACACACTGATGAATGAGAAATAGAGTCTTGCTATCCTTCTGTTGTGCCTCTCTGAATGTTGTTCTTTGCTGCTTTGTTGCATTGGCTGGCAATGAATCAAGAACTGTATTCACTTGTTCATCAGCTTCTTGAACAATGAATATCACCTTCATTTGTTTCACCCATGTATCTCAGTTCTTTCCATCAAGAATCGGCAGGTTTGCATGGAAGTTACTCTTCCCAACCATGATTGATTCACAATCACTGATTCTATCCTCAAGATTGAATCAAATATCCCTTGGATCGTACTTGCTCTTACATACCACTTTGTTGGGTTATTCACTCTAACCCTTTGAACAAAGAATGAGGGAGATGAAGTATTGAGAGAGATGAAAAAAACTATGAAAAGAATAGAAAATGATTAAGGGAAAGTAAAAATCTTATTCTTCCACAAAGGGTCTCATTTGTTTATATACAATAGGCGGTTGCTTCAAAAGCAATTGTATAACTACCTAAGACAAACAAAACTAACTAACTAACTGAAATACAACTGTACATGCCAGCTAGTAACTAACAGCTAACTAACTAACTGCTAACTGTCTACACAGAACAATGTTACAACATTGTATAGAACATCTGATAGAGCATCTGAGAGGTAGAGCCTCTGACTGGTAGAGCATCTGAAGGACAGATGTTCCAGCATCTGACTCAGCATTGCACAGTCTGAATTATAAAACCAATAGATAAATCATTGTAAACTCATATAATAATTGAAAAAGGAATTGGGATTTGAACCCCAATTATAATGTTCGATATGATAATTTTAACATTCTTTGCCGGTTGAGCTAGTATTTATATTAGCTACGGGATTCCTAAAAAACAAGAGAAGAAAAACTTCATGTTAAGAAACAAAATAAAAGAGGAATTTCTCAAGAAAATCAAATAAACAAGAAAATAAAGAATGAATGCAGTGGAATATTCAAGTGAGTGTCATAACTCACAACATAGAGGAGTTATTTAGCTTCCTCTCCAGGAAAAAACAAAAGTTTGTCAAGGCATCCAATTAATTCTTACATGTTTGGTTTTTCTATTGAAGAATTAATTTTGCCTCCTGAATTAATTCTACTTGAAGTAGGGATGATAATGGGTAGGGTATGAGTAGGGTATTATAGTACTCATCCCTATACCCGCAATTTGAAAAAATCTCCATACTCATTCTTATACCCGCGTGGATAACAAACTTTGCACTCGTATTCATACTCTATGCGTACCTAAGTATTCATACTCGTACTCGTTACCCACACTTTTGCAAAAAATAAATCAATCAATTAGAAATTATCATGTTATTTTAATAAAATTAAAAAAATTCAAGGATTTTAATGTCAACCTATAAAAAAGTATAAACAAAATTATTACTAATATCGTGTTAAAGTTTGTATCTCTGTTGACATATTCACATTGTGTTTGATTAAATTATAAATAAACATTTTTATTAAAAATATGGGTAATAGTTTAACAGTGTAGTATTTTGTAAATAAATATACATATACTTTTATATAATAATATAAATAAAATGAATAAATTTTTATTTTTTTTGAACAGGCCAAAATGAGATATATCTATATATATATATATACACGAAAAAGGTCCCCCTCAGCACAAGACGTACAGAAAGAATCAAAGAGTTACACAAGATTGACAACACAAAACCAACTAAGTCAAACAAGGCCCAAACAAATTTTAATAAATATATATTGTGTGGGTATGAGTCGGGTGGATACTAAGGTACCACAGAGCGAGTATACAAATGTGTTCAAATTTATTTTTATAATTTACACACTCAAAAGTAATTTTTGTCATATTATCTAAACAACTTCTTTGATATAAATTACATTTACATTTAAAATATCTAACTTACTTTTACTTAAAACCAATTCTCTTAAATTTAATTATATCAAACTTAATTCTTGCCACCGCCAAATCAAACACACACTTAATCACACATTATTAACATAGTGCCTTTACACTATCCTCCTTATAGTTACCGAAAACAAGAATCACACAAATCATGTGGGGGATGTGAGTTCCATGCAATCAAATAGTGACCGCAGGTTAAAAAAAACAGAATTAGAAAGAAAGAAAAAAGGAATTTCTCAAGAAAATCAAAATAAAAGAGAAAATAAACAAGAAAAAAATATTCAAGTGAGTATCATAATTCTAATACTGTTATAAAATCAATGTAAACAAGACCAATAATATATATATGTTTAATGTTTATTTTGGGACTGACTTTGTAAAGTGATCTGCAAGATTATCACACGAATGAGTTTTGTTGAATGTATATTTCACCATTCTTCTGAAATTCATGAGTGAAAAAGAAATTTTGAGAAATATGTTTTATTTTGTCTCCTTTAATGCACTTCTCTTTTAACTGAGCAATGCATGCAATATTATCTTCATAAATAATTGTTGCATTCATTCTTTCGGAAGATAAACAACAATTCTTTTGTATGTGTTGAATCAATGACCTCAACCATTCACATTCTCTGATTGCCTCGTGTGGTGCTAAAAGTTCCGCAGAATTTGAGGATGTTGTTGTTATGGTTTATTTGACAGATCTCCATGAGATGGTTGTATCTCCATTTGTGAACAAGTAACATGTTTGTGATCTTCCTTTACGAGGATCTGACAAATAACCTACATCTACATAACCTATTAATTCTAGTTTGCGTACTTTGGGATAAAATGAACCAATATTTGTCATACCTCTAAGGTAACGAAGTACATGCTTAACATGTTCCAGTGTCTTCGAGTGGTGAAGAACTATACCCTGATAATGGATTGACGGAAAATGCAATATCAGGATGTGTATATAATTAGCAAGGTATATTAGTGCTCCTACCGCACTAGTGTACTTCAGGATCAAGTAGTTCTTCATCCTCTGTTTTTGGTCTGAAAGGATATGTCTCCACATCCAGTGATCTAACAACCATTGGAGTAGATAACGAATGAAATTTGTCCATGTAAAAACGGTTTATCGCTTTTGCTATACAAGCTTCTTGATGCACAAAATTTATATTTTTCAAATGCTCAATTGTAATCCAAGACAAAATTTTGTCTTTCCCAAGTCTTTCATCCCAAATTCTTTCTTTAAGCAATTTATGGCTTTTGGAAGCTCTTCTGGAGTCCCAATTATATTTATATCATCAACACAAACAACAATTATAGCAAATTCACTTTCTGATCCTTTTATAAAATACGTGGACAAATGGAGTCATTTTTATACCCATCTCTCAGCAAATATTCACTGAGATGATTATACTACATGTGTCCAGATTAATAAAGAGACTTATTCAATTTGATGGAATAGTCTTCTTCTTTTTTTGAGGCAATGGAGTAGTCATCGAGACTCTAAAGTCTAAACTATTTTTTTTTAAACATTCTCAAGACTCTAAACTCATTGGCATTAGGAAAATTGAGTTTCATGTAAATATCATCAAGTGAGCCCTACAAAGACTTATAACAACATCTATCATGTGCATATTTTGGCCCTTCATGAACTATAAGGTTAATTAAGTATCGAAAAGTAGTTATAAGACTAATTAAGTATCAAAAAGTTGTTGCATCAACTACATGTGAATATGTCTCATCAAAATCGACACAAATCTCCATATAATCTAAAACAAAAATATGTTGAGTAAATTTCTTGATTGCCCCTCGATTCATTTTATTTTACATTTTTTTTACTACTAAAAAGTAGGGATAGAATTGTCATATTTGCATCAAATTCACCATATTGTTTCTCACAAGCTTTTTAACACTTAGTCCGTTTTACCCTTGCTGAATTGAAGCAATTTTTACTTTAGCCATTGACTAAGGCAAGGTTATTTTTGGGTTTTACAACAATGACAACTTTCACTTTAATTTGAATTTCAAATTTTAGATGCTTTCAATACTATCTTTTCTCTTTCTGTCAAATCTCTCTTTTCACCTTTCCACACAAAAAGGGAGACGAGCAAAAACGGAGAAGGACGAGAAAACAACACTGCAGAAGAAGGGAGAAACAATAAGATCCACGGTAGAAGAAGAATTTCAGGAAGGAAGAAGAATAACATTGGTTAGTGATTTTATCTATAATCATCTCTCTCTATATACTGTAAATTTTTTGGTTTCTTCTTCATTGTTTTCAAAATCTTCATATACTGTAAATTTTTTGCATTCATGAAGGATAAAAATAATTGTTTCTTCAACTACAAAATCTTCTTATTTGTTTCTTTGTTGTGTTGGAACTTACTTACCTAGCAATTTTGTGTTGTCCTTTTTCAGTTTTATGAATGCACACCATGTGTTTGACAAAATGTTGCTGCAAATTCTCATCACCATGTTGTTTTCTTTGTATACAATGCATAAATCGTGTTATAACCTTCTCCTGTTTAAGACTTTACGCCCAAAGACAGAATCTAGACCATGTTATAACTATTGTTGATGTGGATGATGTTTGTGTATTAAATAATGAGTTTTTTTACTAAACTGAATTGATCCAGTTGCAGGTGCTAATTTTTCTGACTGGGAACATGTTTCGTGTTTATAGCAGGTTTTTAACTAAACTAGAAGTACATGTTATGCAGAATTTAGTAAGTGTTGTTGTGTTGTTTGATGGGGCTGTTTTTATGGTATATGGAATCATGAGTTGTTGCCAAGGTAATCAAAACCGGACCAGACATGAACCGGTGAGCTTACCGGTTCAAGGTTCAAGTGGTCGGACCGGGGTTCAACCGGGTCGGACCGTTTTTAATTAAATATATATTTTAATTAATATATAAATAAAAATATATAAATAGTTGCTCAATATTCCCTAGGTTCACACATTAAAAAGATTAAATGTAACAAAGTCAATATAAAATAAAAATTTGATACATTAAACATAAAATTTATAATTCAAACCAAATTAAAAAAATTTGGAATGTCAACATTTTAACCATTTGAACCACCATCATTTACTTCAACACCATAGTGTAACTTCCAATAAGAAGTGGCTTGTAGACAAAGTTTATAGAGTGATGTTATTTTTCACTTGATATCTTCCTCTTGAGAGAATAGAACAACACACTATCATCTTACATCACCTTAATGATTAACGTCTATCTTTTAGATAAGATACTTATATATGAACTGCATATTTTGTATGGTGAAAAAAGAGAATGTTACTGATAAGTGAATTAGGTAGTTTGCTGATTATATAATATTTTGCCGTATACTTCTTATGAGTTGGAGACTTCATGTGTAAATTAGTTTTTCTAGAACTATCTTACTACATTTTTAACGCTACTAAGTATGCATAGCATAGTATAACACAAACATATTCTTTTACATATCCAGAGTTAAATGAATCAAAATTTTAAGTAGACAAAGTTGTAAGCAATTTGAAAGGAAGAAGAAATGCAAATTTCTCACATTTTGTTGAAGGTTCAAGCCTTCTCTCTTTCCTTCGAAGTTGAAATGGGTAACATTGAAAGCAAATAAAAACAAAATATATAGGACTAAGTCGATATAAAAGCAAAGAAAAATAACAGTGATAACCTTTTTTTTTTTTAGGTTAAACATAATTTTCATTCAACCAAAGCTGGAAAACAACCATTAAAAGATGGTACAGCAGAGCAGAAAATGGAAACAGGAGGGGCACTCCCCATCCAAGTTCTAGAACCTACAAATTTTGCCAAGGAGGGTACATTGTGAGCATCAACATTTAAAGCTCTACTAACAAACTAAATAGAAACATTTGAGAAGTTACATAACAATTCTCTACAGTCTTGAGCAATTAAATCTATGGAGGCCAAAGAAGTCCTTTTTGCAATGCAATTTACCACATTTGCTGCATCAGAGAGGATAATGAAATTATCTAGGTGTTGAGCAAGAGATAATTGCAAAGTCCATCTCACCCCTAAAGCTTCAGCAAGAGCAGGTTCAACTTCATTAATGTACGAAAAGCAAAATCCATAAAAGATGAAACAATAGAAACCATTGTGCAGATACGAAAAATCTATCCCTAACTTGATGCAGTAAAGAAAAGGGATAAAAAATATGGACTTTACATGTTCATAAAGATATCAAATATTAAAAAAAATGGATCGTGTCTTAAATTTTTTTGCATTTATACCGTTAATACAATGATTAAAAGCGGTAAACACAGTCATAGAAAACATTCATACAGAAAAACAAAAGCTAGAAAGTAAGACAAAAAACAAACCGAATATCATGTTCTTGAAAAACTCATGATTCCAGCAGACATTTATAGCATTATATTTTAGCATTTATAACATTAATACAATGATTAAGAGCGTTTAAGTAAAAGATTCAAACAAAGAAGATTAAGAGCGTTTATAGCATTTATATCGTGAATACAAAGTTAGTAGAGATTTATGTATGTTTTCATGCTTACAATATATCTCCGGTTTGACCATGTCACAACAAATATGTAAGGAGACTTTTTGTCCAACACTAAACTAATGAGATTCATGCTTCAGTCAAATGAAAACCATAAAATTCAGATTCACAGTATCCTCACACAACTAATCATTTTTTTAATCAACTTCAAAGTCTAATATAAATGTGACTATAATAAATTAAAAGGATTAACTTATCAATCATTATTTGATCCTCTAAAACAATGAGGCGAACACCTAATATAAGTATCTTGCGAAGTTGGGGTTCCATAGAAAGCACAAATGTTCATCAAGTCAAAGGAAAACAAAATGTGAGGCTTTGGATGCTCATATAATTAATTGTGCACTAAGAGATGACTCGCATAATAGGCCGCTCACCGATGATGCTCAAACGTCAACATCAAATAAGTTGTTTTGCATCAACGATGGAGAACACACCATTGCTTCCTTTTTCGAAAACACTTTTCTATAGTGACGATCACACATTGTGTTTGAATGATGTTTTTTTTCTTATCTCTTCACTCTTTTTCTTCATCAATAACAATCCATCTCCCTTTGACCATTGTCTCCCTTTGCTTCACTCTTTTTCTGCAAATTGAAGGAGGTGGATTGTTTCCACCATTTAATTTAATGGGTATATACTTCCTTTCTTTTATGTTCACTTCTTAAAAAAGGACTCCATTGATTTTTTTATTAATATTTTTTATCACATTCACTGCTTGATAAAGGACTACTTTGATTTTATTTTATTTTTGTTTTGATATTTTTCTTTCACTTTTCTTATGCTTAATGCAACTTCATGCTCAAAAACTAATTATTCAGGTTTATACAGGAATATAAATTGAAACATGATGGGAGATTGGTCGGTACATGAATTTCATTTTATCAAACTGCACTTCATCCTTGGAGAAACAATCACCCTGTTCTTTACCGGCAACTATGAGTATCGAAGTCGGCGGGGCGGCGCGTTGCCGGTGGTTCTTTTCATGTGTGACACCGGTAGAGCTATATGAAAGTGTTTAGATTTACAGTTCATTTGTGTTATGAAGGATAAAAATAATTGTTTCATTAAAAGAAGAGAAAAGAAAAGAAAGAAATTGGACACATGTCTTATTTTCATCCATCAAATTGATCAGGTGAATGAGAATTGTTGAAAGGCAGGTACCGATCATGTTGATATATATATATATATATATATATATATATATATATATATATATATATATATAGTATTTGTCGGTATTTCTACATTTTCAATTATGGGGGGGTTTTTTAAAATTTGGTTTATGGTAATGTAGAGACGAGGACATGATTGGAGTCGTTTGGTTCTTTGTGGTAACTCTAATTTGGAAAACTATAAATAACATGATTTTTAATCATATTGTTCTTGGTTGGGAAAAATTGCTAGAGGAATCTAAAATTCTTTCATGGAGAATTCTCAGCACATGGTCTAAAGGCTTCAACTGTGATTTAATTTCCTGGCGTCTGAACCCATTAGTGTGTATCGGTACAGATAGAGGATGATCTTTAGATTAAATACTGCTCCCTTTGTCTGTAATTCTGTCTTTTGGCTGTTAATATTGTGTTAAAGTGCAGGTTCTTATATTGTTGGGCAGAGGATCAATGATGTCCATATATTCTGTTTTATATTTTTCGTCTTCTTTTGTATCTCATAAGGTCATTGTCTGAGTATTTCGAGTTGGAAGCGGTCTCGCTTCTGAAGTTTGAGAAAAGTGTCGTGACGCGAGATCCCAAGGTAAATATTATCGGAATGTATGCTGCTAGCATTGCTTTATGTTGAGATGAGTTTTTGGATGGTTTATGAGATCTGCTCCCTAGCAGACCCACTAATTCTTCTTATGGCAGTGCAAATTCTGAAGTTTCGGTCCTTTGGTATTGGCCTGCATTAGCTTTGGTCTTATAGGCATCCCATTTGAAGTGATGCGCATCTTTGCATCTTTCTCAGTTAATTTGCTTGACAAGGTTTGATCACGTTTGTTGCTTTGGATGGGTTGGTCAGGCTCTTTCCTCTTTAGAGTAGTTTTAGTCTGTATCTGATTTCATTGTGATAGTCTGATGTTTCAGTTAGCTTAGTGCACTTGATCCTTGGATGGATGGTTTGTGTAACTGGTGATTATCCCTCTTTGATTGTTGTTATTGTAACAGACTTGCTCTTAATAATGAGTTTAGTAGTGAATTTAGCACACCTTATGCATAATTCACTCTTCTTTAATATTATTTGCTTTTCCAAAAAAAAAAAAGAAAAAAAAAACAGTGAATTGGACTATGGTATTGGAGAAGGCACAATGGGATCATTATCTATACTTTTATTTAGTGTAAAAATAATTCAATGAAAATTAAATATTATTTCAGTATTGTATCAAAAAAATATTATATCAATATTTTAATTATATAGAAAAACATTTCTTGATCAATTTGTGCATTTTGATATTTATTATTCAAATAAACGTAACGACAAATACTTATCGCTGCTAAAAAAAATTAAAATCATTATTACACACAGATATTAAAAACAAAATTGTTAAATTTAATCAACATTGTGAAATTTAATATTAATTCAATCTAGCTTATGGGTTGATCAAAATTCAATTAAGTTAATTTACAATTTTTTAATACATTTAAATTAATTTGAAATAGGTAACCGTGTATGAGAGAAGAATGAGAATTAATTTAGTAGTTGAGAATCAAATGGGTTGATGGAAATTGTTGAGAAAAAATGACATTGTTGTTGCAAAATTTAAAAAAACTATTACATAGGGGACACATTCCACTTATAGGAGGGACACTGGAATTTTACTCTTATCTAACAATGTGTGTTAGTAATAAAGATTTATCTTATAAAAAAATAAATATTTAAAATAACTAATATATCCTAGACAAAATATTACTCATAAAAATAACATTGTGAAACAAATTGTCATTAATCAATTTTTTAAAAGAGCTATTATACATGGGAAGATGACCAATTTTAACTTCTTCAACTAAATGATAAATTATTAAAAAAAATTAATAAATTTTTAAAAACTTATTATACACAAGAGAATTTGTTCTTGATAATGTTTTAAAAAATAACTATTATACACGTGATAAGTTATCGCTATTTTTTTTTAAATTACTATTATACATATAGAGATGACCAATTTTAACTTATTTAATTAAATGGTAAATCATTAACGAAAATAATACCTAATAAAACTTAAAATACTTATTATACACGTAAAAATTTGTTCTTGATAACAAATTTAACAAAACTATTATACACAAGACAAGTTGTCGCTCATAATTTTTGTAAAATAACATTATTACATGGCGAATTTGTTCTTGATAAAAAATTTATAATAACTATTATATATTGAAAATGTTACTCATAATTTTTTAAAATAACTATTGTACACTGGACAAGTTATTGCTACTATTTTTTTAATTCATATACCAAAACTATTGCTAATTTTTTTATGACTATTGCTTTTTTATTAATTCAGTGACAACTTATTTTAAATTAACTATTATACACGAAGCTATTAAGGAACACTGAATCTAATATAGATTACGATTACAATATGAGTCCGTTTGATCTGTAAAATGTTAGTGCTGGACAGAACAAGATAGAACTGCACAGTACAAACGTTTAAGATATTGAATAAATTTTGTGTTTGTACGATGTTTGGTGGACAAAATGTTATTTTGGTACTTTAGGCAACTTATGCAGAGGACAAAAAGTTGTCTCATGGTTCAGCGGGGGACAAGAATTTCAGTTTTCGTTTTGTCCCTTGACACCCAGTTTGTCCAGTACCAGGAACAGTTTTAAAATCTAACACAGTACAACTGGAGTTGTCCTGTCCTGTCCCTTATTTTTTAGCAGATCAAACGCACCCTATATGTTTATCTCATATGTTTCTGTCTTTCTTTTTTTTGACTATGTCTATTTATGTAATGTTTTAATTATCTTTATCGAACCTTTTATATATTATCACCGGTGACAATGACTATGTTTAATTATCAATATTATTATGTCTATGATCTCTTAGCCCTTATAATTTAATACAACTTTTTTTGTTTTCCTTTTCAACCAAAATAAAATTGATTATATACAATTTACCTCACTTAAACAATTTTTTTTAAAATTTGTATCACACCCCTGACGACCCAACGCCCCCCACGAAATATAACACGTCCCGTGCGAATGCACGGGTATATAGCTAGTTCTTTGCAAAAATCCTTCAGGAACGAGCCTTGCTTTATATCAAAAAAATTCACCACTCCAGGAAAAAACAAAAGATTTACTCCCAAAAGTTTGTCCTTGTGCAAAATTTCAAGGAAAGATCCATACACACTCATTGATGATTTAGATTTAGTGTCAATTATTCTCTTTGATGAGATTGATTAGAGTAAACCCTTCATTTTATCGCTCAATTATCTCTCACCTATTAACTCCTTAAAATATATAATAAAATAATAATGAATACTCTATAAACTGATTATACGGTTGAGTTGGAGCACCAACAGAAGGGAAATCAGATGAACTATAGCATGTCGTAAACCAAATGAAAATATATACACAATCATAAAAAGACAAAAACAGCGAAGATAATTAAGACTAAATAAACCACAAACAAACTACTAAAAACATTTCCTGATACGCTTTTTGTACAAAATTTGGTAATAAGCAAACCAACCAAAAATGGAGTTTAATTAAGTTGTTTGATCATAAGCAACTATTTACGCTATTATATGCTTGTACTACCGCTTTATAATGCAACATTAAAGCATGTCTCACTGTCAATTAATAACATTCAAGGAATACTAAGGTTTACTTTTAAGTTCAACAGTAGCATGAATCTATTAAAAAAAGCAGTAGCACGAACTTATTTTCTATCTTTCTCAAAAACTTAGAAAGCTCCAGAATCCAGTTCTGCATCTTTGTCGAAAATATCCCAGTCATCATCAAGAAGAGCATTGTGTTCAGCTTTGGACTTCTCTTCCTCACTTTCGTAAACAACTGGCGCTGCCTGGGTGATCTTGAGTATTTCAGATGAATCACTATGATCAGAACCCACATTAGATGCCAATGTTTTGTTAGAGGAACCTGAAGAAGCTAGGATGCAAGTGGTCTGACTTGATGTAAATGATTTACTCAAAGGAAGATTGGCATCAAATTTCTCTTTTAGAAGCCTAATATCCTGACAAATAACAGAAATTTCTCCTCTGCAAAATTAAATAAAAAGGAAGTACATCAAATTAGGAATTATAAAGACATCAGTTACAAAAGAAAGTACTCTAATTCATAAACATGTCCAAGTTATTATACTGAAATGAAACAAGATTTCAAGAAAATAAACATATAGGGAAAACCCTAGCAATGAGAGAAGTATCTTCATTACCATAATCAAAATTACACT